>CAXKVX010001566.1:0-7500 GCA_964058865.1 Eleocharis quinqueflora
CATCACACTAAAACAAATCAGAAACTTGTGATGAACGATTTTAACCATACATATTAATCAAATCATTCCTTCTCTCTCATCAACTTCTTTCAGCACAGTCATTTTTTCTCTGAAATCAAAATAATTCTAACAATACACAATCACAAACGAAACGACGAAACAAACGATCACGAAACAATATATTTTCTTTAACCGTTTTGTTATTTAAACGAAAAAAAAATTCTTCTATCATATTCGTTTTATTTGTTACGAAACGAAACAAAAAAACGATTAAACTAACTATAATTGACAGCTCCACTGAGAAAGTGAACCCCGCTGAGCTGGCTCCAATTATCCAGTATAGAACCATTGACTGAACGAAAAGGTATCAAACTATTGTAGTAATTGAAATTACTGATTGTCGGTGTTAAATCAAGCACTGAAAGAGTTATAACGGGTCGGATGGATACTCGGATCCGATACTGGACCATTGTACTTCGGGTCGGGTTTCTTAACACTGCCAGATTCCTCTGCCGCGCGGTACCGACGGACCGCCCAGATTTACTGCGCTGTCAGCTACGGACGGCCCAGATTTGATTCAGGGGGTCTGATATTATAAAGTTTAGCTTGCACAAATCTTGATGCAAATTAAAAGCCGAGATTTGCTGCGCGGCACGCACAGTGACGGTGCCGCGCGGTAGAAGATCTCGTTTGCTGCCAGAGTGCCAGCTGCATCCAACAATAAATTAAATAAAAAAAAAGACATTGGATTCTCTGTGTCCCTGTCAAAGTACTCTTGTGTATTGAAATTGACACCAAAGCGTTGTATTAAAGCTGTCAACACAGAACAAAAGACTCGTCGAAAAACATCAAAGGTCTTTCCACCGATTTTTTATTATTATTTGAATTTAAATAAATAAATTATATTTAAACAAAAAGAGTATTTAAAAGCTCGAAAAATAGAAGAATGCTGGTATTGTGAACATCGATAAAAAAGGTTAAATGGACAATATCGTTAATACTGTCCATTACATTTTTTTATTTAAATATATATATATGCAGCGAAAGATTTAAATTTTTTTATAACTGACTTGAAAAATAAAAAATAACATATTTGACTCTAATTTTAAATCTTTGACGATCATTATCATAATTTTTAATTCATGTTCACATTTGTTATCTAGACGCATGCATTCAGAAGATACTTAGAAATCCAATCATAATAAAACTAAATACTAAGTACCTCTGAACGCATGCGTCTTGATAACACATGTGAACGTGAAATAAAAATAGGATCATTATTGTCAAATATTTGAATTCAGAGTCATAGATGTTATTATTTATTTTTTCAAGTCAGGCATAAAAAAAATTCAACCTTACTTTTGTACGTGAATATTTTATTATCAAAAATATTAATATTTTAATTCATGAGTTGGGTTGTATTTAGGTAAGTTTTTGTAACAACTTCAGTTGCGCACGTCGAGACCGGAATTACGAATTTTTTATTATCGTAAGTCATTGAACTATAGATATTCGAGTCTGATTTGTGATCGGCGAAACGAGCGATTCAAAATTGAATCTAATGCAAACTCGTGATAAAAAATTACTAATTAATACATAAGTTGAAGATAGAGTCAAATTTGAGCTGTACAATTCTCTAATGGCAAATCAGACTCGACGCGATGGAAGTAGACTCGAATATCTACATGTCGATGACTTGCAATGATAAAAAACTAATTATAGACCCAACAAGCGCAGCTGAAGTTTGTAGAAAAAATGCTAATCATACTTAACATTTTTTGTAACAACTTCAGCGACGCTTGTCAGGACTATAATTAGGTTCTTTTTGTCGTCGCAAGTCATAGACCTGTAGATATCCAAGTCTACTTTCATCATGTCGAGTTTGATTTGCAGCCGAAGGAATGCACATCTCAAATTTGACTTCATCTTCAACTTATGTCTTAATTAGTAATTTTTTATCATGAGTTTGCATCAGGATCAATTTTGAATTGCTCGTTTCTCCGATCGCAAAATATACTCGACACAATGTAAGTAGACTCGAATATCTATAGCTCGATGGCTTGCGATGATAAAAAAACTAATTACGATTTCGATGAACGCAACTGAAGTTGTTACAAAAAATTACCTAAATACAACACATGTCATATATTAAATTATTAATCTTTTTTAATAATAAAATATTCAACCTTAAGAAGGCAGCGACCAAAGCAAACAATTTGGAAAAAATGAAAGTTTTCAATTGGACAGTGTTGGCAACACCGTCCATTTGAGTTTTTCTATTGACCGATGTCCGCAACCTCGTCCATTTTTTTTTGAAGCTTTCCAACTAATCTTTCCGTGTTAATATAATTTCTATTGTTAAAAAATTCAGCTCTTCCAACTTTTTTGTTTATTTTTTAGTAATAAATAAGGGTCTGTTTGGCACATCCGAAATAGTGGAATAGAGTGTTATTCTATTCCACGTAAGCACCAAACAACATTTTAAGTTTTCGGAATAGTGCAAAATTTTGCTATTCCACCAAACCAACCAATAGGTGGTTTAGCGGTTTAGCAATTGTGGAATAGCAATTAGTATTTTATTGTGTTGTATTATATTTAGTAATTAATAATATTTTATTATATATATCATCGTGTTTATTATTTAATTTTATTATTATTGAATATAACACATATTATTATGTTATTATTTATTATTATTATTATTTTTATTTATTATTGTTATTTATTATTTAATATTTCATATTATTATTTATTATTTAATAATATTATTATTTTATTGTATTTTAATATTTCATCATTACTATTATTATTATTATTATTGTTATTATTATTTATTATTAGTATTATAATATTTCATCATTATTATTATTTTATTATTATTTATGATAATTATTATTATATTATTATTATTATTTTATTAGTATTATAATATTTCATTATTATTATTATTTTATTCATTATTATTTATTATTTATTATTATTGTTATTATTATTTATTATTAGTATTATAATATTTAATCATTATTATTATTTTATTATTATTTATGATAATTATTATTATATTATTATATTATTATTATATATTTTATTATTCTTCTTATTTATTATTATTATTATTTTATTAGTATTATAATATTTCATCATCATTATTATTACTATTATTTTATTATTATTTAAGATAATAATTATTATATTATTATTATTATTCTTATTTATTATTTATTATTATTATTTTTATTATTTTATTAGTATTATAATATTTCATCGTCATTATTATTATTTATCATGATTTGTTATTTATTATTATTTTTATTAGAATTATAATATTTCATCATTATTATTATTTTAGTATCATTATTATTATTTTTTTATTATTATAGTCAATTTTATTATTTTTATTTATTCTGAAAAATAATGCATATTATTTTTAATTTATTATATTATTTATTTTATTATTGTTATCTTACTATATTATATCATAATCATTATTATTATCAATATTTCTACTATTCCAATTCACACTTGCCAAACGACAATTTTGCTCTTCGGAATAGTCAAGAATACCACTCTTCTACCACTCTTCTAAAATTTATTCTACTTTTATCACTATTCTAGTGCTATTCATTGATTTGCCAAACGGACCCTAAGATAATTATTCTTAAATATTTCAAATTTATTTTAAAATGCATTGTTCTTAAGTATTAGCTACTAAACTAAAGATCATTTTTTTTTGTATTTATATGCTAAAAATGATTATTTAATAATATGGAACGGCATCTCTTTACTTGTGTGTTTTGTTTTCATTGTTAAATATATGAAGAGTGATGGAGCTAATTTGCGAGTAGGGTTTAAAATACTTTTATATTATGCTAAAATTATTTTAATTTATATCTTATATTCTTATCCGAATTCATGAAATATTAGCTTTATTCACATTTAGCTCATAACCTTGAGATTTAAGAATAAATTTACAATATGTAAGAATAAATTTATTCACATTTAGCACACATACAATATGTAAGAATAAATTTACAATTTATGAGATTTAACCAAAACTATTACTAACAAATTAAAAAATATACATCACAAAATTTATATTTATAAATACAATATGAACATAATATCATAATATATAAATACCTGCAATTAAAAGTATGTTTATTTTTAATAACATAAATTAATATATTCATATCCATAACAATAACAACAATAATAATATATTACAGAGCAAGACTATTATCTATATCTATACTTCTATACTATCTTATAAAGCATCTAAGTAATGGATGCCTCCATTTTTAAGATTATTTTAATCTGACATTTTTATATTGCCAATTATACCCTTATTATTGTACGATTCGGATTAAATTTAACAAACAATCAAAGACTGCGATTTATTATTGTCGATTTTTTTACGTCTCCAGTCATTCGAACACCGTTCATTCAGCGAAAGTGCAAATATTGCTCCCCTCCCGTCGTGTTGGATCTGTCTCTCCGTCTCTCTTAGCATCTCCCTCTCATCCCTCCCTCTTCGTATCCATCAGTGTCGCTCCACTCCTTCTCAAAAAACCTAAATCGTCCATATCCTCCGACGCCAATGACTGTAGACATCGATCTTTCTTCTCTACTCGCCTCTCAAATCTGGCACCATAAAAAATCTCTCTCACGTTCCCTATTTTCTTTACATCTCCAGTCCAAACCGCTCTGCGTTGGCTCCTCTGTTGCTCCATCTCTTCGTTCGCTTCTCCCTCCCTCTCCAAAAACACATACACTCCTCTTCGCTCATCTCTCTCTCAGCGGATCGTCTCTCTTTCGATCGTTTCTCCATCGCTCTCTCTAACTCCCTTCTCTCCACAGCGAGATCAACTAAATCCTAGAATCACCTCTATCGCTCACTCTCTATCATTCCTTCTACACTAACCCTACCCTCGCATCACCTCTTCTGTGCCGTGCCCTAGATCTTGTCTCCGCCTTTTCCATTGTTCTCCTGTCGTAACCCTCCGCTTCTGTCGACAGTACAACCTTTGTACTCCTTTCTCTGTTGTGCTAAAAGGATTCATCCTCCATCTCCTCCACACTGGCAAAGACTGGAATCAGACATGTCGGTCACCTTTGCACAATATCAAAGTAAATTTTCTCATTTCTTTTAGATTTCGTACTTCTTTCATAAAAATTCCTTTTTTTAATGATCAGAGGATTGTGTTCCAGGATTTTTTTTCCTGATTTCCATTACTAATGCGTGGAGTGAAAGGATCATTCCTGGATTCGACGTTAATGCCTTTTTCTGTTTCCTTGACCCGGTTTACATAGTTCACCGCTTGTTATACAAAAACCTAATTAGACATAGTGAATATTAAAATCGTTTGAATAGGAAAGAGGAACCAACATTTGTGGATAAATGGGGAAGGGTGGGTGTGCACTTTAAGAGCGCCAGGTGTGGAGAAAACTTCACACGAGTTTCTCACTAAAGAAGATCTAGAGAAGGTCTTCCAATCACTAGAACCCGGTTCAACGCGTCGCAAAGAAAGATATGAGAAATCAGAAACTCATACCAAAGCAGTCATAGATGAGTACATGGACTTTGTTTCAAGTGTTGTATCCAAAGATAGAGTTATTAGTTCGAGCCATTATAAAACACAGCCAGATAGAAGATGGCAATCAAAACTGGTGTGCGCTAATAAGTATTTTTTCAAAATCTTGATAGATCGTGAAGTGACAGAAACAAAGAAGGGAGGAGGACGGTGGCTGACGAGGCGGTGAAGGCAAGCCCCAAAACCTTAGCTTAGCCCTCTTTCAGAATTTTCAAATCTGCTTACTATCAAAACCAGTAAAAACCCTAGAAATCGGTCGCTTCTTTTGCTTTGATTCGCTCTGTGGCCTTTTGGTTAACTGAGACTTATTTTATCACTTAATAGGTGCTTATATGTCAATGAATAGCAGGTTATGGAGCTCGGTATCACTCCTATTGTCACATCAGGCATGGTGATGCAGCTTTTGGTTGGATCTAAGATTATCAAGGTCTATAACAGCGTGAGAGAAGATCGCACTCTTTGCCTGATGTAATATTGTGCTTTCTTTTTTTTCTTTTGCCAGAATATTGTCACGGGTAACCAAGAGTTACTGGACTAATTCAGCTCTTATGTTGCTAAGAAGGTGCACCACTCTTATGGACCAATGAGGGCATCGTGGGATATGCTTTATAATTTTTGAATCTAATGCAGTGGGTTACATGGAGGCGGAGCGTCTGCACAAGCATTTCGAGCAACAAGGCACTGACCGAAATTCATGGGAGGCCAAAACAAAATCTTGCTTCCTATCTGGAGGACAATGACAACTTTTTGGGTACCTTGCTAGCAAGGAGGACCTTGAAGATTTCAATCGACACTGCAAAGGTATTCATTAATAATGTACAAGTTAATAGTATTGTCTACTGAATTATGGTAACTCACATAGTTATTATTTGCATTTTCGATGCTTATTGTACACTCTCTGTTTGTTTTATTGGATTGGTTGATAGTGATGTCATCTTCACCGGATTGTTACATGCTACATGGTTAACAATTAACAAAAAAATATACCTCTATATTTACATTGATTACAAAATCCTTAATTTTTTGCATGCACTCTACATACAACAAAATACATAATTAGGTGTTACAACAAAAACACATTAGGTATTACCCTATCTCTGACGCTGGGGCGTTGTTTAGCTATTGAGGTAAGTATATCCTTGCATTTTAAGCACATCCAAAAAAAACTTACAGGTAAGAAAATGCTAAAGTACGAGATGAGGTCATACTAGGAGATGGTTGTAGGGCTTATGCGGCAGATGAATGAGGACAATCAGCAACTCCACTGGCTGCAGAGGAAGATTGTGAAGCATGAGCAACGATCCAAGCTGATGGAGCACATGTAGTCTCCAAGCATCTCTGTGACTCTGTCAAGAGTGTTGACCTTGTTAGGAAGCGTACTCGCAAGCACCATGAAGAAACAAAAGAGGAGGTATGTAACAGTAATGATTTTGTACTGCAACTTTTGCCCTCTATGTTATTTATATATTGGTGTCTGGTATGTTGCCTAAAGCCCTAAAGTTTTAGTGGAGGTAACTAGCTTTCCTCCTAATAGAAGTCATTTTCTGAACCCTTTTAACAGACCTCACTTAGGAAAAAAAGACATGATGCTATTTGCACTGGATTCAAACTAATGAAATTTGGATTGTGCAGTAAAATACTTTTATGAACAAAACTAAATGTATTGTCACTCTAAGTGTATTAGAAGTAGGAGTACAATAATTATATGGATCAAGTGTATGTTATTGTGATTATACAACTAAAATCTTGTCGTAAATTCGTGTTTGTCAAAATATTATATATTACTCCTCTTCAAAACATCACACAAAATGCCCTTCCTCTAATTTGTTTGTCAAAATACGCCCATGGTGCCCATATCTTGTCCTTTCTTCCACATTAGTCTCCTTTATTTTTCTTACAAACACTATTT
>CAXKVX010001566.1:12500-82036 GCA_964058865.1 Eleocharis quinqueflora
AGAGTAGATGTGGATGCTTTTAGGTCAGCGTCAATTTTTTTAGAAGAAGTGGGTCTCTCAAGTGTGAAATTTAGGTCTAAAGTCCATGAAATATTTTTATTAGATTTCCAACCAGCAATTTCTTTTTAGGAAAACATTATTTTTGATCACTAGATTAAGAGCTGATTATTAATCACTAGATCAAGAGTTGATTCTTGATCAACGTCAATTTCTTTTTTCTATCTTTACCAAGAACAACGTGAATTTGTTGTTTTATTAGATAGAAATAAATTTTTTGTGACTCAAGTCTAATTCAAATTCAATCTAAATTTTTTCTTAGCATTATGTTTGCATCAAATTTCGAATTCATGTTCTTCACACGAAAAATATTACTCTCAGCTATTAATTAGAGCTGGCTCTGCGTCAATTCATTTTCCAATAATAACAAAATGGAAGCATGAACTCCCAAATGAATAGCATGTTTACACGTAACTTGGCAGATATTTCACACGCTACCATATCCAACGAAGGCAAACAACTTGAGATTTTAAATTTCATTTCAGAATAGGAAATGATACCAGATACGTTACCATATTCATACCAGGCATGTAATTTAAGATTTTAAAATTGGGAGCTGATATACAGATCTCAGATTCGATACCAAAATCGATACCAAATGGAGGGATGCAGAAGATATGCACTGGAGACAATTCTCCACTCCCTCCAGTGAGATTTGGCAGCCAAAATTTCCCGCCAATATTTCCCGTCAGAAAATAAAATAAATTAAATTGTTAAAAAAAACAATTAATTTTATCATAGTAATTGAAAAAAGGCAGATAATTTTCTGGGAAACGTATCAACATGTCACAAACAAGTTGCATAATAAGATGAACTAAAAGCATAATAACAAAAAAAAGCATAATTTGACAATGTCACAGCCAATAATATTCCTAAATTCGTGCATAAAATTATTCAACAACAATGCAATTCAACCAATTCTTCCAAATTCAACAAACATAATTCACCAAATTCAACTACCCAATTCATCCACCAAATTAGCTCAAATTTAACAGACAGAAATTCATTATATCACAAAGTACAAGAAATATAAAAGAAGTACACAAATTTAACAGAAACATAATTCAACATATCCAAATTGTTGACGCCTAGTTCTACAAAAAAAGAAAACAAAAAAAGAAAGAAGATGTTTAGAACACATAAATATATCAAAGGCGCATAATAAATTAAACAATATGCATAATAACTATCGTAACAAGAATGTATCTGTTTCATCACTTGTCTTCTTATAAAATGAATTATAAAAGATATAAATCTGACACAAAAACTAAATAAGATGCATAACAACAATAAATAACATGCACAAAAACATATAATTAGAATATTATGAACAACAATATTGTAATGTACAAAAAGAAGGATATTTAAAACTTACTTTCTTATTAGATAGCGACTTGTACACTGTTACTTTTATCTGTCAACAAATTAAACGTCAGTAGCTCTCGTTCTTTGCTTGTATCACCCTGGAAAATAGTAAGGGAAATTTACTATAAAATAATGAACCAAGGATAAATAACATGCATAAAAACATATAATTAGAATATGCAAGAGAAGTAAACATACCATTAGAACATTTGTGGGACGGCCAAGAACTAAGCTGACAAGGAATCTTATCAAAAATATCCCGCTGTCTTCCTGCCTCGTTTCAGATGGTAGATCATCAACCCAAATTACATTGAATGACATAAATTTTCTATTACCTAATCTCCATGTCATAAAGTTCTTGATCCAAGGCAACATCTGATTTACTTCACCAACTAAACCATGTCTCTTGGGTTTAGAGGTATAGATTTGAACATACATTTCATCCGATTTAATGCAAAATAGTACCCAGTTTTGTGAATTTTGAGTCACAAAAAAGCAGAATTTTGCATTTTCTATCTCTTCATTGAACAAAGAGATGCACAGTTGATAACAAGCATTGATGTCACCTTGACAAAGTAAGTCCTGTCAAAAAAATATAGGGTTCCATTGCTTAAAAACAAAATAATAAACATGCATAATAAATACAAATAAGATGCATAATAAATAAAAAATACATGCATACTAACTGAAACAACAAGCAGACAGTAAAAAACATACAATTTTGAAATTCCACTGAGCACAAGTAAAAAACAAACAAACATGCAAAACAAATGTAAATAAGATGCATAATAACTACAATAAAATGCATACAATAGAAACATACAATAAAAACTGCATCAAATGTTCGGGTCTGCACCGAACATTGAAACCTCCTTTCTCTGTAATGAATTCAACAACATGAATATTAACTGGTACAGTACTATTAATACAATAAAATGCATGTTTAAAGTTCATAACACATAATAATTACATGCATAATAAATAAAACAAAATGAATAATAAGTTGAATATTAACTGGCACATTACTATGAATTCAATAAATAGAAAAGATAGAAAAAAAAATGAACATGCATGATAAATATAAATAAGATGCATAATAACTGCAATAAAATGCATACAATAGGAACATACAAACTACAACTAAATGCATACTAGATAAAAGAAAATGAATAATAATGAATTAAAGTTAACTTAATATTTATTACAGGATAAATCATTTAAAGATAACATGAATAGAATTAAGTAAAATATGAATAAAACTCACTTTTATTTCCACTATCTTCTTGCTCCTCTGCACTATGTACTTCCTCATCTCCAGTGTTATTTTCAGTTTCAGAAGATTCAACTACATTAGTTTCTTCATTCTCTGTAAACCATAAGAAAACAAAGAATTATAACAATTAATGTATTCCAGAACAATAATAAGTACATATAATTACATATTATACACAACAATTAATGTATTCCAGAACAAAACAAATCATGTATAAGAATTAAAACAATTTCATTCATCTAAGAGAAAATTAAACAAATCAATGAGTAAATAAATACATAAAGTATAACAACTTAAACAAATTACATGCATACTTAAAAAAACTACATGCATATTATTCATAATAACAGATCTATGCAAAAAATTAAAATAGTTGAAATTAGTAATAATGAAACAACAATTCTTAAATACGACATAATAATGAAAAATAACAGATCTAGAACACTACATGGAAGTAATAACAGATCTATGGAATAAAAAGAACAACATGCATAATAAGAAATTCTAGATGCATAATAACAGATCTAGACAAATATCACTAAATCAAACGTTGAAATGATATCAAAACTTAAGAAATATTTCATTAGACAACAAATAATCCTACATTAAACAAGTTACATTAAATTGAGATCAAATTTTATAAAACCCTAGGTTTCTGAATTGATCAAATGAAGCAAAATGAAGTGAAATTGCCTGGATTAAATGCAACATTTTCAGGCGCAAGACTTCCTCGTCCTCTTCCTCGCCTTCCACCTCGTCTTCCTCCTTCATCAGGTGCGGCAATGGCTAGTGGGTCAACGTCTTGTACCCTAGGTCTTCGCCTTCCTCCTCTTTCTCTAGCCATTGCTCCAAGAAAGATCAAAATGTAATGAAACGATGCCTTGAAAGATCGTGTTCTTCAAAAGGTTCGAAGAAATTTTACAGAGAGCGAAATGGAGTGAGAGGGTGAGAGCATCGGAATGGTGCAAACTGCTAAGGGCGAAAATATAGAGGGAAGAGATCGTTTTGTATGAGCCGGGTCCACAAAGTTCAATTTGAAAAAACGGTTATGAGTGTAATCAGATACAAAGGCAGAGATTATGCATGTTAATTAAAGACAGAGGAAAAAATTAACAAAAAAATTTGGTCTGGAAGGTATCGAACCCGAGAACTTTCTTAGTCAACAAGCTGTAGCGTCTTCCAGGACCGGCTGAGGTATCACAGCTTCCTGTCTGGTTGTTGCGTGTAAAGAATGTAAGTGTTCTTAGATGTAAAATTGTTTCAACAAGATGCATTATAACTTGACCAAACTGCATTACAACTTGTACAAATGGCATTATAGCTTGTCCATAATTTTGGATGTAAATTAAACAATGTATAAAAAATGATTTCAATTAATAAAATTTTGTAATAATAAAAATTGACTAATAATTAAATACAAAACAAAGAAATAATAAAATGATTCCTTTTAATTAATGTTGCACAATAAGTGATATAAGTTGGCTAATAATTGCATAAGAACAAGAATGAAAATGTAGACTTACAATGATTAAACCAAATCATCCAAAATATAGTAAAAATAATTCAATTATTAATTTCAATTAAAGTTGCATAATAAGTTGTACAAAATTGGATGTAGATTTTAGTTGCATAATAAGTGATATAAGTTGTGCATGATTATTGTAATTAAAGTTGCATAACAAGTGATATAAGTTGAATAATAGTTATATAAAAAGACATATAAAAGAAACATAAAGAATTTATATTTAAACCAATTTAGATGTACATCAAAATGCTATATATAAAACCTTTCAAAACAACTCAAACATAGTTTTCTATATTGCTCAACATGTATATGAAAAAATAGAAAAATATAAGCCTAAAAAAATTATGTCTTTCAGAAAATTATTAAAAATAACATAAAACAATTTTTTTCCCCAAATTATATAGGTGCATTCAAATCAAAAGTCCATGTTGGTCTTCCTGGATGAAATGAAGAATTTGGGAATGGATGGAATGCTTCATTTACTAAACTATGATCTTCCTGCAAAAAAAAAATAGAAAAAAAATATAAATAAATATACATACATAATATGAAAAAAGAATACAATTGTATTCAAATAAGTACAATTATAATGCAAATTGCAGCATATAAATGATAATACCTACAACAATCACAAAAAAGACAGAATGGTAAGAACGTTTACCGCACGAATAGTTGGAGAATCAGAATTTATGGCTTCTTTACTATGATTATTGGCAGCTCTTTTCCTTGCAATATTGGAGATAGATTGAGCTTTTCTTTTATTAATTTTAGTTTTTGGAGAAATCAGATTAATACTTGTATCGCCTGCAGACACAGAAAAAACTGTGTGAAATTAACAACTTGCATAATAAAACAATCAACCTAAATAATAATAAGAACAACATGTTGTATCAGTAAAATAATATCCATAGTAATTGGAAAAAACATAACTTATCTGATATGAATTACAAAAGGAAATACATGCATAACATTATAAATAAAAAATATTTAGTAGGGCAAAAATTATCTGAACCTGTAATTGTTGGAGAATTGAGCTTTTTGCCCTTCTGTTGACCCTTTTTCTCTTTTTTGTCATTTACTTTCGGACTTCGAAAACTATGTATACGACCTTTGCGTGGACGACCTCTACAAGTTGAAACATTGGGATTCTTCACATTCACAACTGCGCAAGGATTTGATGAACCAGAATCAACTGGGCAAGAATGGGATGAATCAGAACCAAACTGCACAACAAAAATAACATATGTCAATAATAACATATTACCAAAAAAATAAGAATAAGAAAGATAATATGAATAATAAGAGAAAAAACATGCATAATAAGAATATGAATAAATAACAACAGAAAGATATGGCAAGAATAAGATATTACCAAAAAGAAAATAAATAAAAAGATGATTTGAATAATAAAAAAAATAACATGAATAATAAAAAAAACAACATGCATAATAAGAATATGAACAAATAACAATAGAAACATATGGCAAGAATAACATATTACCAAAAACAAAAGTAATAAGAAAGATAATATGAATAATAAAATAAATAAAATGCATAATAAGAAAAAGTACCTGCATAACATCGACAACAGAAATACTGGAATTTCCCAATTCAGTACTAGAACCTACAACAGAAGTAACCTTGTCTTCTAACTGCATCATACCACTAACAACAATCCCTCTAATGTCATCATTCTTGGCACCTTCTTCCACCAATTTGGAGAAAATATCATGCAGCTGAGAATACAAGGAAGAGTATTTCTCAGCTGCAATTCGATTAGAAACACCTAATTCTATATCCTCCAAATGAGACCAAGCCTTAGCCTTTGTCCATCTTTGCATAATATAACACTCATCAACTTTTTTTACCTTTTCCTGTTTGAATACACTTAAAATGTGTCTGCATAAAATACCAGAAAATTAAAAAAGGCGACAGACACATGCTGCTCTCTTTTCAGTTTTGTTGAAGAATACCCTAAATTTATAATTGTCTTCAACTGATTCATCACTCATCTCATAGATGATACACTCTCCAAGAGATGATTTAACCTCACAACAAATATCAGCCAACGCCTTAATTTCCTTTTGAAACTTAAAGAACATGTTAATGGTGTAAGTCTCCAAATACTGCTTCTCAATTTCAAGGTTTGAGAAAGGTTCAATCACTTTGTCAATGCATCTGTATTCTTCTTCTTCCTCATTCTCCCTTAATTTTGCAATAGCATTTTCATATTGAATGACAAAGGTTTTAAGACATGTTTTATTATTGAAATACTTTCCAAAAAAAGAATTGATTGATTCACTTCTTTGGGTTGTACTCATACCAGCCCAAAAATGGTGAGTAAGGTATGCTGGTACCCATTTTTCCCTACAATCAAACATTTCATTCAACCATTGATGATTTTCCAATTCATATACTTCTAATATATGACCCCATTCTTCATCAAATTCTCTTCTACTATTAGAGAACCTTACTGTTTCACTAATCAATGATTCAATCGTATCCCTGTCAGCACCTTTAATTTTCTCTGGCAACTTTCGCAATATGTGCCACATGCAGAATCTATATTTTGTTTGTGGAAAAACAACACTTATACCACCTACTAATTGAGATCAGAAATGGAAAAAATCAACAACATGCATAAAAAACAAAACAGCATGCATAACAACTGCAACAACATGCATCAGTAAAGAACTAACATGCATAACATCTACAAAAAAATATAAAAATACCCAAACAATTTATATAGAAAATCAGGAATTAACCTGAGATTGAAGGACACTGGTCAGTTATTATTGCATCAGGATGTTTGTTGTGCATGCACTTTAACCATGTGTCAAATAACCATATATAAGATTCCAACTGTTCATTTTCAAGTAAACCACAACCAAATAAAATGGTGCTGCCATGATGGTTTACTCCAATGAATGGGCAAAATTTCATATTGTACCTACAATAATTGCATAATATAGTTCAGTATCTGCATAATTAACACAGCAGCATGAGTGACAGTGATTTTTTTCTAAACTGTAGTAAATGACAACAAGAAATCAAAAACGTTGCATACTTAAAGAAAACAACATGCATAATAAAACATATTATATGAATCACATAATAGATAACAAACCTATTTGTGCCATAAGTAGCATCAAAAGACAGAACATCTCCAAATTCCTTGTAAGCCAATCTGGATCTAGAATCAGCCCAAAATACATGCTTTACAGTACCATCATCAAAGAAATTAACATCATAGTAAAATTCTGAATCCTCTTTCTTTCTTTTTACAAAGTATGCAATCAGAGCTTCGGCATCACTCCCTCCAAATTTTTTCCTTCTAATGGCATTGACCTCGTTTCTAATTTTTCGTTCTGTAAAATTTACATTCCCAACACCATCTCCTTGAGCAATAACAGATTTAACATTATTTGCCAACGACAACCCAGCTTCGTCATTCAACTCAATTTGTTTTCTCAATTGTTTTGGAATTTTATTATGACTTGGCATAAACTGAACCATATTAGGTAGAAGTTTGTGGTTATGTGTAAGGTAAACTTCAGTCACAACTCAATTATTCACCAAAAGTTCATCTTTGACAACCATTTTTGCTTGACATCCAGTTTTTGATGCAAATTTATTGCGACAATTCAATGGATTCAGGTTTTTGGATTTGGAAATTCCTTCCTTAGAACATCTAAATATTCTATCTTTAGGTTTATCACCCTTATTATGGCCACCTCTAATCTTTGTTCCAAACCCACCTAAGAAACCATAGTTTGTCCAAAAATCATAAGCTTCTTCATAACTTCCAAATTCCATACCAACTTTTGGTATATTTTCATCTGAAACATGATCAACAGTGAATATATTCACACTATCATCAACTTCTTCTGAAATAACACTAGGAACAATTTCTTCAAAAGAAGTTTCTGACATATCCTACAATAACATAAAAGGTAAATTGAACACAATTTACAGTCAAATATATAAAATGCATATCTTTCCATATACTTAATCATACATAACATATTAGCACAGTATATGGATAACAAAATAAACAACATGATAATCTAGGTACAGAAAATTGTGAACAAGTATCAGTTCTGGCATTGTTGTCAGAACATTAAAAACAACCGTAACAACATGCATACTAAACAAAACCACATGAATAACAACGTCCATAATAACATCATAACTTATTATGCATGTTGTCAGAACATAAATAACAACCGTAACAACATGCATAATAAACACAACAATTTGAATAACGACATCCATAAATAACACGATAACTTATTAACAGTAAACAAAATGGTAACATAATAACTATAGGAAAAGAAATATCAGTGTTTCCTCAACTTGTGAAATTAAAATACAGAAGAAAGATTTTAAATTAAAAATTAGCTCAATAAAACAAATTGAGGATGTTCCGTCTTGTAATCACATCAATTAGATCGAAATAATATTAACTTACAGAAATTGAAACAATTACCTCAATCTTCAACTCTATATTGATCAACGGATAGCAAAGTTGAGCAGAGGAACCGAGATAGCAAGTTCTGTGGCGAGAGCAGAGATCGAGCGATAGAATCTAGCACAGAGATTGCAAGTTCTGTGGCGAGAGAAAACTCAAAGTCGATCGACAATGAAGATAGCGATCTTAATTAATCAACGGAAAAGAGAATTGTAATGGAGAGAGAGAGCATCGGAGGAAGAAGGAGAGATACGGAAGAAGAAAGTGGAGCGAGACGGAAGAAGAAAGTCGAGCGAGAGATCGCGGTAGTTATTTGAATTTTGGTATTTATTTCAGCAAGTCGGTATCGACGATGGTATCGATGTTGGGATCGCCCAAACATTTTCCTTTAAAATTCATCTCAAAATGGATAACAGTACAAGATGCATCAATCAAAGATCTGGCATCACGGATAAGTTAGGTTGATCTCCATATGCCAAGTACATGTGTACTTTTGGACGTATCCCATTTCGAATGAAAATTTAGAATATGTAGACATGCAAAAAATATAGTTTATTTATTTATAGAGATCGTAGTTGCATGGTAAATTTGATTTTGCGCCAATCCAACAACTCTACAGTCACATACCCAGCGTCACACGTTGGTTTATACAATTGGCTATACAAAGCTGCATTAATAGCTTCTAACTACGCCAACAATTTAGATGGTTATTAATGCAAGAAAATGGAACTATATTATTTGTAGCCTTTTGCCTCTCTGTCTGTCTGGAACATGCAAGCAAGGGCAGGTATGCCGTATGCAGTACTGCCTTACCGGTACGTGTTCATTGGCAGGTACCAAGAAGGTCACAAGTTACGGCATTAACCAAGCCACATACGGTTTGTTTACATTAAATTCAACATACTAACAGCAATTGAACACAAAATAACTACGGATGCTGTTCAAACTTCATTCAAGGGCATTACATTTTCCGTCAAGCGCCTCCAGGACCAAACATGACATTGCACACACAATAACATGTTTATGGCCAGTAAACAAAAATTGAACTGCAACATAGATAGTTCATAAAGGAGAAACACCAAATAATATCATATACTTATCCTAAAGTTGCTTTGATCAAGCTGGCTATTTATTTGTCTAGTTGAGAGAGACGCGGTGAGAATCGAGTAGGTGGTTTCCTAGAAACAACTTTTCTCCTCTTTGCAACAGCTCGGCTTTCTGAATTCTGACAAGTCTCATCTGAAAAAGAAAAACATTTTAATACCTTAACCAAGATTACCATTGTTACATCTTATCTGTACCACTTCAATGGTCACTACATGATGATCATAATGTAACTTTTGATGTATATGCAGCTTATTGATGCATCCTTAGCAAACATTGTATTCAAATCTTCATAGGTATTTGCTATGAGAAAGACGTGAATGTTAATAAAGTGCGTAATGTCAGTTCTTTAGAAAAGGTTACCCTGGTAATTTTGTAGAATGGGCAGGATTCGAGAAGTTGATTTCTTACAAAGGTATTCTGTCAGATAAGGCAGACTAACATTGTGTAGATATGACAACATAATAGTCATTCTTCTGGCATCCTTGTATGAACAATTAAACTTTGGAGGGATTAAAATGAATACTTTAGGAAGAAAATGGTAAATTCATATCCCCTCAAAATCAGTTAATTCTGCTAGCTGGTGTCAAGGAAAAAAATCTTAATACCCAATAGAGATTGGAGGTAATGATAATTGCTTGTTTTGTGTTCATAAAAAACTATTGGCAATTTGTCTCTGTCTAACATGATCCACTGCTCAAGTCATCTGGAACTGGTTATTAACTTGATCATAATTTGTGATGAACTTCACAAAACTAAGTGGCATGCAGTTTGCACCGTGTCAAATAGTAGGGACCAAAAGAAAAAGGCGTGAGGGAGATTTCTGAGACTGGAGAGCTCACTTTTTGTGGTTTGGTTAGAAAGAAATAGTACATGCTTTACAAAAAACACACCTAAATCACATAGGCTTTACTGCTTTAGCAGCCTAAATAAATTCATCAACACATTTTTTTGTCGGTAGCTTAGGAGTGGGTTGAATGCAATTGATTCATGAATTTTTCCAAGACAGTGTAGATCTTATTCCTAGATAACTGGATGTGACTGATTAGTCTTGTACCAGATGGTCAGAGGTCTGATGGGAACAAACAAGTGCAGGAAGAGCTCGTTTCAGTTGTTACTTAATCAGCTTAGCATTGTGGATGAGCTGTAAGTGTATTTGTTTCCATGTTCAGAAAATGAGCCTGGCACCTTTCTGAATAACTGTGGTTATTGCTTCTTTTAATTGGCTTGTGTAGGGATGAATAAGGGTCTGTGATGATTTCTGTTTCCTCGAGTGCTGAGACATAAGTGGTAACTGAATTTGTAGATTGTTTTTTTGTTTTTGTTTGCTTCTTTCTATTTTAAAAAATAAAACGAAAAGCTTGAAATCCCCAATCAAACCCTTTTTTACCTTTTTATAACAGTACCATTTTGGGTTCATATTCATTTCACCTGAGACGAACAAGTTTGAGTAAGCTATAAGTAGCCAAGCTGCTATAATGAAATTCTCACCTTCAGAGTCCGAGATGGTATTAGTAACAATGCTTGCACTAGTAGCAGAAGACGCAGATGGTGAGATGCCTATCCATTTCTTATTCTCAGTTTTGACAGGTGTGACTACATCTTCTACATCAGGAGTGAAGCTATTGTTCCCTGACTCCCTGTTACTTTTTTTAGTTCCCCTTGCTTTCTGCAGCCCTTCTATTTCAGCAATCTGATCTATACCCTCCTTTTTTACAGCCGAACGAGTTACCCTTCGAGGAATACCATAATCAACCTTCTCAGAGTCTGGATTCACAGTTTGTCTTTTTCTAGGCTTTGAGTTATAATCCGATCCGTTTGGTGTCAAAGGAGGTTTTTTGGCTTGCCTGGGAAGTCCACTTGCTGGACGATCACTTGCAAACAAAGCCAAAGAAGCTCGAGCTGCTAATGGGCTGAGCAAAGGAAATCTAGCAATTTCTGCTTTTGAGGTTTCTGGTGACAGAAAGAGTTTCTCTGGTTGCTTTGGTAGTTCAATTACTGGATGTGTGCTCATAAGAGAGGCCAACGCTGCACGGGCAGCAAGGGGGCTGAGGAAAGAGCGAGTGCCACCTTTTTCTGTTGCTTTTTCAGGGATGAGGAAAGAGCGACTGCCACCTTTTTCTACTGCCTCTTCCTGTGGGGGTCCAATTTCTTGTTTACTCTTACTCCTGGTCACTCTTCTGCCACTATTTGACTCTGTGCTTTTTTTGGTTTTGAGTCCTTTCTGCTTAGCTGTAAGTAGAAACAACCTGAAGTATTAGTTTTCTCAAGTATGCACGGGTCTTTAACCAAGAATATAGTATACTTCTTTTGAAATAGAATCACATAGTACAAGAACAAAAAAAAATGGGCAATTAGTAATGGATGAGCCACCAAAATATTTTACATTTTAGTACTTGTGGAGATCAACTCATCTGTGACAAAATGAACAACCTAAACATTTTAAATGGCAATAAAAATTATGAACATCCAACTTTTAAGCACAACTATATAAAAAGTACATTGAAGTCCAGGAATTAGATAAATACCCTCTTTAAGTCCCACCATAACATCTTTTGAGCAATCTCCACCTTGAGCCATGATAATCTCATGTACTTGCTTTTCCAAGAAACCATCCATATCTACTTCAAATAAACTTTCACTTAATGGACTAACAAATGCAGGAATCTCCATTTCTGCACTCGAATTTGTAGATGCTATAAATGCCTCAAAAACTGGGTGGGTCTCAATGTTCTTATCTGATAATTGCATTATGCATGTGGATGGAGCTCTCACTTTCTGGTCTTTTAAATGAGTCGGGAGCCATTTTAGTTGAAAGTTGCAGCGACATGCCAATCTGTCAGAGTGCCTTACTTTATTTATCTGCAAGCAAAGCAAAAATCATATGTAGGACCAACTATTAGTAACTCAAGCGGTGAGGTAAAAGAATTCTCACAAAGATATATGATCGCATCCAAGACCCAGAAGAGACAAAAGATAAAAGTTTGGATTATCTCCAAAAAGAGAACAAAGAAAATAATTAGATCAAATGAAGTAACATGTGAAAAGAAAACATAAAGAGTTTCTTTTGGCAGCCATCAACATCTAAGTTGCCTTTTTTTATATAAGGGGACGCACTACTACCCCCGGCATTTATTACTATCCAAATGTCTTTTACGGGATCATGTGCTCACGGAGGCTTGAACCCATAACCTCTCGGAAGTCATCCTAGTTAGCTACCACTGGACTACTAGTCCTTTGCACAACATCTGAATTGCTAATCATATAGACCTCTGGCTGCCATGGTAATTGCTGACATAAACATTGGAATTGCTGATATAGAAGAGATGGATCGATTGCTTATATGAAATTATGCCAAAAATAATGGACCTGATCATTATCCAGATTGGAAATTATTCTGGGGGGTGATAGTGTGGGTAACAAATAGAGGAGGAATGGCCTGCCCATACAGAAGCCAATTACACTATTACATAAAAATGAATGGCGGTGAAAAGGCTTCAGTTCAGGATGTTTGTTTAGTTTTATGAAGGGTTCTTACATAATAGTTAAAGGTGGCTGCAATGTGCATTTGAGTTTCGGTTTGCTTTTTGTAATTGATGCTAATTACAGTGTGATTTTTTGGGGGTCTTTAGCGTTTTTTCAGGTTGACCTCAGTCAATGATGCATGATGGTAATGGTTTTGTGAATTTTGAAGTCTGTCTAATACTGGATGTGACCAAGGCCAATGAGGTAACTTTATTCATACTGGGGCATGTCGGCACAACCTAGGGATTGCTTTTCTTGAATCACATTATCAATGTTTAGTTTTCAATTTGGGTCCTTTTTGTAATCCAGGAATAATGTATGGCGAATTTAAATCAATTAAACTGGTGATAATGTTAATGCCATTTTTTTGTCCAAAAATAATGAGAGAAACTAAAATGTAGTAATTGTCTCTATTATCAGCACTTAACAAATACAAGACAATATTGTATACTTGATCAACCAATGAGACTTTTTTTTATGGATTGGTTGAGATTAGGCATTTTTGCTTCTAATTTAGTTCTTAGTTCAAAGGTCAATAATAACAAGATTAGGCATTTTAGCTGACAAAGGACTATTATGAAAATTTTGGCTTGAGCACTTTAAGCAATTAAAGAAAAAGTATTATCGAATGCTTGCCTATCAGGATCATAATAAATCATGCAGAACTACCCCTTGCGGAAATAAATAAATTAAACACAAGTGAGAATCTATTCAGTGGTTGCCTGATATATATAATCATAGAAATTGGAATCATACCTTTTCCACAATAGCATCGAAGAACAAGTTTGAAGAGGACGAATCATGCAAGGCAAGAACGCATTGGCCTTCTTTCAACCGATAACACTCGCCTCCTTGGAGGAATGACGATCGGAACCGTAGCCGAGCCAATCCCTCCTGTTTGCTTTCTATTCTGTCCTCTTCTTCCTCCCCACAATCTTCATAGGCTACAACGATAGCAGCATTGCCCTCACTGCAACTCAACAACAGCATAACTAGCATAATAAAAATTGCATGCACAAATTTCAACAAGGATGATTATCTAGCCTAAATCAGAAAACTGAAAACGCAATCATAACAAGCTTATATCACAATACCAACAGATGCTTCAACTGTCGATCACGATCAAAGAGCAAGTGAACCCCGTAACCACAGCATGATTACTTTGATAGCATCAATCATCAAGAAAACAAAGACCATCGAGGAGATAAGATCGTACCTCAAGGAAATTTGGCAAGGGTGCCACGATCCGTCCTTGCGCTTGCACTCGACCTCCATCGAATCCATCGATTTCAACTCGAAATCAGGTGCGAGGAATCGAACCGGAAGAGAGAGATCGAGGTAACGAGCGATTGAAAAGGTCGATATGCCCTTTCTCTCTCTTTCCACTAGAGTCGCTCCACTGAAGTCTGGAAGAGAGAGGCGCCTGTGTACACTGTGGTCAAGCTGTCATCGAGTACGCTTGTTGTAATGTTGTTGGTCTTGCGGAGCATTTTAAGAAACCGTTTATTTATTTATCTTTAACAATTAACTAGCATTTCGCTGGCGCTTCCCGTAAAAATTAAATTTTAAATTTTCGTATTTTAATAATAAAATTATAATAAATTTATTTTAAAAAATTTGGAGAAAAAATATGATGAACAGTAAATTTACTATATCATGAACAGTGCACGGCAGGAGACTTTTTAAAATATGATGAACAGTATTTGTTGAGACATGAGTATATTAGCTTAGATAACTCTTTGGTTAGCAGTTAACAGGTAACTCTTACCACTAATAATATTTCAGTGCGCCAAGACTAAGAAGAAAAAAAATTTAGCATAGTCTGAGCAAAATATATCTGAAATTTGATCAATAAAATTAAGAACTGTCAGTTTAGTACATTTTTCTTAATTTAATCAATAAAATTGATGTTACCATATAAGTTAACACTTTAACACATGTTATGGATATAATGCTATTTATTAACACTTCAATACAATTGATATATATATGGATTTGGCACAAAAGGATTATTCATGAAACACAGCTTAATTAAACAGCTTAGGATCCGTCCTTTAGAACTCCGTAGCAGGAGCTGGAAGAAACCAGCACATAGCAGAAATAGACGAACTGCCAGATGTTCTCTGACTAAAATGTATTTTAGTTAGAACATTTAATGACTTTTAAGTTTTAAAGCCATGCAACGTGGAAGTAAACTAGATGGCGATTCCATGCCTCCTGCCACCTGTCTCCACCGCCATGTCCCAAAACCGCTTTAACTATATATCTTCCCTCAGAATGCGTACAAGCTCACCATTCAACTTATAAAAGGTAAAATCGAATCTATTGAGGGTGGCTGCGAAAGAAGAAATTAATGGCGTCAAACCTGAGCCCTAAGTTCGCCTATACAGTGGTGTATGTCAGAGATGCAGCCAAGTCGGTCGCCTTTTACGCCTCTGCTTTCGGCTACAACGTCCGTCGCCTTGATCAATCTCACAAGTGCATGCATTCTCTATCTCTTTATCTTTCTCTCAATTAATCCAATACAATCAACCTGTATTTGAATTAATAATGTTTAAATTTTGTTTTATAATGTTAGGTGGGCTGAGCTTGAAAGTGGACCAACAACAATTGCATTCACGCCGCTTCATCAACGTGAAACTGATGGGCTGACAGGGGAAGTGCACTTGCCGGAATCGAAGGAGGAGCGCAATCCAATCGAGATATCCTTTGATTATGCTGACGTGGACGCCGCATACAAGCGGGCCGTAGACAGCGGCGCCTTGCCGGTTAGTGCACCGGAACCTAAAGTTTGGGGCCAGAAGGTGGGGTATGTAAGAGATATTGATGGAATTATTGTGCGGCTTGGTAGTTATGTAAACGAGCCTAATAAGACTGCTTAGTTAATTTACTTGTAATTGGTGTAGTGTGTATGTCTGTATGATTATACATATGGCTTTGCTTTGTTTTCTTAATTATTGTGTTTTTTTAATTCTATTTTGTGAGAAATAAAGATGTCGAGAAGAGGATTCTTCTGGTTTTAAGTGAACGGATCATTACAATTTTTTGGTACTATGTGATAAAGTTAAATGTTTTAAGTTATTATTAAGAAAAAATGACTAGTGATCGTTTAACTGGGGAATTTATTATGTAAAGTAGCACAAATTCATTTATTATAATTTTAATTGAACAGAATTTATTTGAAAGGAGATAAGTGAACACAGGCGGATAAGATTTATATTTTTGTCGGTGTAAGATTTATATTTTTCAATAGACAAAATGATACAGATTTTTTAATATATATAATTATTTTATTAAAAAAATTGACGAATCAGACCAATATACAAAATTATTTTGTAAATTATTGCTCTCTGTTTCAATGTGCATTCGTTCTTGAGTGCTAGTGAAAGTCTAAAGGATCGGTTCTAGAGAGTCTACGAAAGGGTCGGATAAGGGTCGGATCTAAAGATGGCTTAATAGGAGCCGAGTCTAAAGAGGACTTTGTTCTAAGGAAATAGGTCCGGCTCATTTACGGCTCGATCCTTATCAGGTTCTCGGAGTTGCAAATGGCCGGATTAGAGCCGGATCAGGATCGAGTAATAAGGGCTTTGATCTATTTTTTTAATTTTTTTTAATTGTGAAAGGGTTGATAAGGGTCAGGAGCTGTCGTGGGTAAGAGTTGCAGAGGGTCGGATCAGGGCCGGACGGAGTCGAGGCTTCAAAAGAGCCGGCTAAATAGGAGCCTGTATTTTTTGAACGAATCCAGCTCTTTTAAGGTCTGACCCTTATAAGATTCGACCTTTTCAAAATCTTACTAATGGCAGAATCAGAACCGAATCTGACAGAGACTTTTAAGAAGTCGGGCCGGAAGCCGAAGACGTATGACATATCCCTATTGAGTGCACATAAGTATATATGTTATGATTTTAAAGGTTATTCAATGTGAATCTATTATTTATTTTTAGTTACTTAGATCTGGTATCATAAAAGTTTCTGACATTGATTTAAAGATGATTAATTAAGTTGTAAGGGAACTCTTTTCTTCGTCGGAACAAAAAATCATCCGAAAAAAGGATCGTCGTTGTCCACAAAGACTTGGAGCCACGTGTAAAACAATGACAAAATTTTCTAACTCAAGAGGAAAAAATATAATAGTGCTGAAATAATTGTTAAAATAGTGTAATCAAGTTAATTTTGATTCATAATAAAATTTGTCATTAATTGTCAATCGTGTATAATTTAACTGAAACGTCAATTAATTTCAATCATTTAATAGAAAGAATAATAAAAATACTCAACTATATAATATTAAAAATAAAATAAACATGTCAATTATACATTTATACAATGAACGAAATTTAACAAAAATGTTAACTACATAGACGAAAATTTAGTTTAAATGTAACACTATTCAAACTAACGTAGCATTTTATTCTAAATTGTGTTTACATATCTCTTGTGTGGAGAAGTGAGAATAAAAAGTTTGTCAATGTGTACACAGTACACACTACTGTTGGGTTACGAACAGTTTAAAATTCGTCAATTGGCCTAAGCAGCGGAAAGACCGTAAAACAAAAATTTTACGTCTGACTTAAGCCGGAAATTAAGCGGGGTATGTCGGATAAACAACAGAGGGTGTCCACCTCCTGTTTATCCCTAACATCAAAACCTTACTTAATCCCTAAACAGATCTACTCCTTAACTGAATTCTAAAACTTTAATCTACTTACAAATTAAATAGATTAATATAACATTAATCCAAATTCGAATTGGACCGCAGAAGACTCGGAAGGACGACCGGAGTATCAGACGTTTGATACCTCTACCAGATGTCCACCAGGACGACCAGAGACCGGCTTACTTCTTCTGCCAGAAATATCGAAAGTCGTGATATCCCGCAAAAACACTATTCACCGAGATACGGACTAAATAAAATATCTTCGTGAATCGCAGTTATCCAAAATATGGAATATCGCTCTAACACAAAAATACTATTTTCCGAATCCCGTAAACAACCGTATACGAGAAAGAGAGAAAGTATATTTATCGATACGAATCCGAGTTAACGAGTCCGAGTCTGTTTTGGTGCTTCTTTTCTCTCTCCCCCTACCCCTCTATTTATAGGAAAATAAGGAGGTTACATTTTTACAAATAAACCCTTGGAAAAAGTGAATTTTCAAAAATATCCTTAAGGATAAGCATGATGACATGGAATTTTTTATTTATTAAAAATTCCTTTATCCAAACATGCCGACCTCAATATATATTTTTATTTATTTATTTATTTTTAATTAAGATTTTAATTTGATAATGACTTTCATCCCAAATTCAAAACCATAAATCAATATTTAAAATCTAAATCAAATATATATAAATAAACATATAATTGTTCTCAACAATTATATTTCTCAGGGTTTGATATTTGTTTGGTTGCGGTATGATTTTATACAACGTATCGTATACGTCTATAAATTCAACCGTTTGTTTTTGCTTGTCATCTTTTATGACATATATAATTTAATCATATCATATATAATTAATTATAACCATCTTAATATTAATTATAACTATTTATAATTAATCATTAAGATTCTCTGATTTAGCTCCTATGCGGTGTGACCCGATAGGATCTGTGTTATGTTGGTAAATAGAATTAAAACCATTTTAACTTCTATAATCATAGGAGGCATCTGACATATGCGTTATGACCATCCAATTACACAGACGATGTTGTACTTATGAAATATCACGATCCACTCAACATTTTAGTCGTGTTAATTCTTTCGTCTCACAGTATCAGATTAGTTTCAAGGCAGGTGTGTGTCATCCTTGCAAACTTAATCTTTTCTCGATCTTGAGCAGACTTATCAAATATAATTACTCTTGTAATTATATTGCATGCAGATAATCCTACTCCATCAAGGGGCCCAGTGATACTGTAACTCGTATCAAGATACGATGGACAATAGTACTTTCAGTAAACCATCACTACCTCAACTAAGCTATGTATATCGAAAAGCTACCATTATGATTGCGTTTTACCGACAACGTTAGATAACAATCACACATACACATCTCTTAGTAGGAAAGATGAATACCTCATACTTTAGAACTTAACACTGAATGAAAACATTAATAATGACACGTACACAATTCCATTTAATGTTTCATTCGAGGTCTGTCAAATATCATGTTCTTTTAACATGTATTTATATGATTAAAACGACATCTCATGTCTATGGTTTGTAAAACTTAACCATCTTTTAATCCACATTCTAACCTTATAACGGTAAGCTAGTGTTCCTGCTAATTACCTTGGTTAGAGACTTTTAAGAATATATATCATCTGTATTATGAAGTTTCACAATTCCAGTTATTGACTCAAGTCAGATAAATGAATGATTCATAATTCAATAATACTCAAGGTAACAAAATGACAGTTTATTAATCACTCAATTCATGAATAAAGCTTTATGATAATTTATCATATTATTGACTTCTAGATTATTACAAACTAACAACTACAACAGAAAATAGTTTTATTGTCGGATTTTTAAAGTCTTTATTGTCGGTTATTCTACCGGCATTAAAGGGGAGGTGTTAATAGTATAACAACCGGCAATAAAGGCTCACCTTTATCACTGGTTGTTTGCAAAAAACCGGTAATAAAAGAGACATTTATCGTCAGTTTTTAGCAACCAACAGGTAATAAATGAGTCTTTTATCTCCGGTTGTTACTAAAAATCGGTAATAAAAATCAATAAAAAAATTGTACGTTCTGTAGGGTTGTTCATCGAGTTGAGTTCGAGCGAGCCAACTCCAACTCCAACTCAACTTGGTAGTTATTCGAGCTGAGCTAACTCGAGTAACCAAGTCTCATTCGAGTTCAAATGTCAACTCGTACTCAACTCGGATTTTACTCGAGCTAACTCACAACTCGTATTCAGCTCAATTAAAAAGTTTCTTTTATAGTTTAAATAACTCAAATAACTCAACTGAGCTCAAATCAGCAACTCAAATAACTTAATTTCGCATATCAACACAATTAGCAACTCATAATAAGCTTAAGCTAAAATAGCAACTCAATTCGTAATGCCCAAATAGCTTAAACTGGATAATATGCTAACTAAATTTGAAAGACCCATAAGCCGAGTCTTCGAGTCACTAAGCGAGCCATACCTGATTCAAACTTGACTCGAATAGTATTCGAACTGGACAACTCGAGCTGGATTTGGCTCGAGTTGAATATTTAGGCCTCAATGGCCATGCTATAAAAACTAATTAATAATGGGCTTGTTTCGAGCCCATAACATTAGAAGCTCATAATTAAAAACCCATTACCTCTTTTCCTAGAGAGAAGCCCAAGAGCTTCTCAACTGCATAAATTCCCTGGCCCTTTTGATGCGGAAAACAAAAATTGCACCCGAAATATCCATATTATTTTTCTTTCTTTTGTGTCTGTGTTTTGGGGGGAGGGTGGGGGTTTAAATATAAAGGATGTAAATGTTTTTTCTTCAAAGTACTTCTGTAGACTAGAAAGAAAACCATGAATTCGAAACAGTAAATGTTTTGAAGAAAAAAAAAAATGAAAACTGACAGATATATTATATTGTTTGAGAAAGAATACAAAACCGTAAGTGTTAATTTATGTAAACCACTTTAGGAAACAGTACTTGTTGCATAGCAATTCAGACACAATTCAAATCCGAACAAAATCCTAATATTGCTAGAAAAATGATTCGGTGATATATACGCAGATGTTATGTTCATTGATACACACGCCCGCTTTGTATGTTAAAGAATAATATATATAATATTTTTTTATACATAACGACATCATATCCATATCCATAACTGTATTGATGGGATAGAATTTCTAGCACCTTCTCAGTTCAACCGCTTTGTATTATTGCTTAGGTGGCTCAAAGCACTACAACTCTAACAAAACAACTGAGTCTGGAGAAGTCTTGGCTATTGTATCCAGCTTCTGGAGAAGTCCTTTGCTTCTTGAATCAACTTTCACCTTCTTGTATCATCCCACCGCTATAAAAACCATTAATTCCAACTCCCCTATAAAAACCCCAATTCCCTCTGCTGGGAAGTCAAGAAATTTGATACATCTGCTGACACAAACCAAGCAAAACCTCAACAAAACTCACTCTCAAAACAAAAAACAGTCTGTTTCTGATTACACTGTTTAATTGATTGTTCGTCGACATGGCTGGAAAGGGCAAAGGAGAGGGGCCGGCGATCGGAATTGACCTCGGCACAACTTACTCTTGTGTGGGTGTGTGGCGGCATGATCGTGTTGAGATCATACCAAATGATCAGGGGAACCGCACCACACCATCATATGTGGCCTTCACTGACACCGAGCGGCTCATCGGCGATGCAGCGAAGAACCAGGTTGCCATGAACCCGACCAACACTGTTTCTGGTATGTTATATTTATTATCCAATTATTTATATCTAAAATTTGTTGAATTTACTGATTTAAATGTTTGCATGCACTTCATCAGTTTTTTAAATTCATAATTGTTTAGTTTTAGATTGATACAATTGCTGAAGCCTATTTTTTACTATGATATAGTCATGAATGACAGCTTGATGTTTGGTTAATCTCTAGCAGGTTTGTTAACGAAGCAATTATTTAATTGGTTAGAGAAGTAACTCTTGAAGAATTTCTTTCTATTTTTTAGCATAATTTCTTTTAGATTCTAGCTAAAATAGACCGATGTTATGTACTCGGAACTTTGTGAATTTTAGGTCTCTGAGTTGGTGTTCCTGAATTGTTCTTTTCCTATTGTACCTATTCAAAAGGATTAAATCTGAAGAAAACACTGATGAATTGTAATTACCCTGTCCAAAAAAACAGATCAAGTACTAAATTGGATTATTTCTATATTTTTAACTTTTGTAGATGCAACTATTTTTTGAATTTTTGTAGATGCAAAACGACTGATCGGAAGGAGGTTCAGTGAATCATCGGTCCAGGCTGACATGAAGCTCTGGCCTTTCAAAGTAATTCCAGGCCCAGGTGACAAGCCGATGATAGTCGTCACTTACAAAGGGGAGGAGAAGCAGTTCGCCCCTGAGGAGATCTCCTCCATGGTGCTGATCAAGATGAGGGAGACTGCGGAGGCCTTTGTTGGTACCACTATAAAGAATGCGGTTGTGACTGTCCCGGCCTACTTCAATGACTCTCAGCGTCAGGCCACAAAGGATGCCGGTGTCATTGCCGGACTTAATGTGATGCGCATCATCAACGAACCCACCGCTGCTGCCATTGCCTATGGGTTAGATAAGAAGGCGGCTAGTACCGGAGAGAAGCATGTTTTGATCTTCGACCTTGGAGGTGGCACATTTGATGTCTCTATTCTGACAATCGAAGAGGGTATTTTCGAGGTCAAGGCAACAGCCGGTGATACACACTTGGGAGGAGAGGATTTTGACAACAGAATGGTGAACCACTTTGTGCAAGAGTTTAAGAGGAAGAACAAGAAGGACATCAGTGGCAACCCGAGGGCTCTGAGGAGACTCAGAACTGCTTGTGAGAGGGCCAAAAGGACTCTCTCCTCTACTGCTCAGACCACCATAGAGATCGATTCTCTTTATGAGGGCATCGATTTCTATGCCACGATCACCCGTGCCAGGTTTGAGGAGCTGAACATGGATCTGTTCAGGCGGTGCATGGAGCCTGTTGAGAAGTGCTTGAGGGATGCCAAGTTGGACAAGAGTCAGATCCATGATGTGGTCTTGGTTGGCGGTTCGACTAGGATACCCAAGGTGCAGCAGCTGTTGCAAGACTTCTTCAATGGTAAGGAGCTCTGCAAGAGCATCAACCCGGATGAGGCTGTGGCCTATGGTGCTGCTGTTCAAGCTGCAATTTTGAGTGGCGAGGGTAATGAGAGGGTACAAGACTTGTTACTGTTGGATGTAACTCCCTTGTCACTTGGTCTTGAGACTGCAGGTGGGGTTATGACGGTGCTGATTCCGAGAAACACCACTATCCCAACCAAGAAAGAACAGGTCTTCTCCACTTACTCAGACAACCAACCAGGAGTTCTAATACAAGTCTATGAAGGGGAGAGGACCCGGACTAAGGACAACAACCTGCTCGGTAAATTCGAGCTCACTGGCATCCCCCCTGCTCCAAGGGGTGTGCCGCAAATCAATGTCACCTTCGACATTGATGCCAATGGTATCTTGAATGTCTCTGCTGAGGACAAGACCACTGGCCAAAAGAACAAGATCACAATAACCAACGACAAAGGGCGGCTCAACAAGGAGGAGATAGAGAAGATGGTGCAAGAAGCTGAGAAGTACAAGGCCGAGGATGAAGAGGTGCGGAAGAAGGTTGATGCAAAGAATGCTGTGGAGAACTACGCGTACAACATGAGGAACACCATCAGGGATGAGAAGATTGGTGAGAAACTTGGTGCGGCAGATAAGAAGAAGATTGAGGATGCAGTGGAAGAGACCATCAAGTGGCTTGACTCGAACCAGCTCGCCGAGGTTGATGAATTCGAGGATAAAATGAAGGAGCTGGAGGGTCTATGCAACCCAATCATTTCAAAGATGTATCAGGGAGGTGCCGGTGGCATGCCTACTGGTATGGATGAGGATGTGCCAAGGGGTGGTTCGAGTAATGGTACTGGTGGTACTGGACCAAAGATTGAAGAAGTTGATTGAGTTAAGACTTGAAGAGGCTCATTAAAATTGGAGACGTGGTGATTTTGTGGAGTATGGTACTTTGTGTTAATGTGTGTTGAATAAGGTAATGTTAGGTTGGGTTGTGTACTTGTGTATATGTAGTCTTTGTTGGACAGGACAATTGCGTGGCAAGTCCAACTGTTTTTTTATTCTGGAACTTTGTTTTAGTAGAAGTTGAATAAAAAGCGAGCTTTCGTCTTTTTTTTCTCTTCAAGTATGTAGTGCTTTCTACGTGTTTAATCTTTATATAGGGATTTTACATATACCATGACGGTACATTATGCATGATGCATGGCGCTGCAAGTCGCAAGACGTTAGAGGAATGATACACATGACGCATGACGCATGGCGCATGACGCATGGCGTCTGACACATGGCACATGACGCATGCTGCATGACACATGTCTCATGACGCACGATGCATGACGTGAAACGCAAGACGTATGACGCAAGCCACATGAGGCAAGACGCATGATGCATGACGCATGACGCATGACGTGTGCATCATTATTCTAACGTCATATGATAATAAAACAACAACATGCAGTGAACACATATCACATAAGACATGACGCATAACACATGACGCATGACGGTACATTACGCTGCAAGTCACAATACGTTAAAGGAATGACACATGACACATGACTCACGACACAAGCCGCAAGACGCATGACATATATCACATGTCGCATGTCGCATGACACATAACGCATGACACATGACGACATGACGCATGACGCGTGCCGTAAGACACAAGATGCACGACGCATGTATCATGATGCATGCACTTGGCGCATTGCGCATGACGCATACCGCATGAGGCATAAAACATGACACATGACGCAAGACACATGACGCATGACGCATGACGCATGATACATGACGCATAATCTATGATGCACGACGTGAGACGCACGACGTATAACACAAACCGCATGTCGCGTGACCCACGGCGATTGACGGATACCTCATGAATGAAAAGTGTTTTAGTTTTTAAGATACTCATGTCTCATCGACTGTCATCGTTCATAGCTTTTCAGTTTTTTTCTGTTATTTTTTGTTTTTTTATATTTATTAAACAGTTTGTTATAATTTTATTATTGTAACACGAAAGTTCAAAATTTAATTTTTTTACGCGGAGCGCGAACACGTATATTTAGTGAGCATCATTCTCCAAAATATGTAACGAGGGAATTACCCTTCTTTTCAATTTCAATGTCAGTTTTAAAATTTTGGCAATGTAACGAGGAATATAATCATTTTTTATGTAACTTCAGGGTCAACAGAGGCTCATGAAGTGTTTGAGTACTGGCAAACAAAATTACATCAGTAGCTTTTTATTAGCAGTATAAAATTAATGATGGTATTTTTGTATTTGTTCGATGAACATATTAATAGCGACAGTAAGGAATACAGTGACAAGGTACATCGAAGACAGTCGGACAACGGAGTGGACTGCTGATCTAAAAAGAACGGGTTCATTTTTGGAGAGGTCAACTTTGTATCAAATTTACTGAACTTGGGAATTATTCATTTCTAACAAATTTACTGAACTTCCTCATATTTTTCATCAGCAAATATTTAAAAAAATAAGGACAGATATATTTGAAAAAATACTTATTATTAAAATTTTAGAAGAAGAAAAAGACGCATTTCATACTATTTTTTTGTTAAAATTTTGGTGAAAAATATGAGAGATTGACTGAATTTGAAGATATATCAAAATTCAGTGATTAAAAGTAAATAAATCAGATTAAATGTGGATTTAACACAAAGTTCAATGACTTCTCGTAAAATTTGCTAAAAAAATCCTACCAACAACTTTCTAACTCATTTCAACATTTTTCAACTATTTTTATTGTACAATATTTACTAGAGTAAATATATTGTCTCCCACTCTCGTGCCCCTCGCTCTCGTGCCCGATTCCAACTAACTTGTTCCTTCGAACCTCCTCTCAAATTCTTTCTATTTTAGGTAATATTCATTATTCGCTCTTTTCATTTTTAATTCTCGCTTCCTTTCTAAACCTTCATTCCCTTTATGCCTTTCTCCTCTCTCCTCTCTCATCTCTCACTACACCAAAAATGAGCTTTATTCTCAATTTTTTTGTCTTTATCACCAGTTTTTTCTTCCGACGTAGAAGAAGGAGATACTAAAAGTATTAGCAACCGATAATAAAAGTGATTTTTACTAACAGTGGCTAATGCCTCTTCTTCTAAAATCACTGATGTCCAAGTCAAAGAGAAAGAAAGCTCACTTGGACACAAGTGATGGCTCTGTCCGACAACAAAGCCAACAATAAAAGTCTAGCTTGTGCAAAAGCTTCAATTCTTAACAACAGTCTTAAAGATTAACCTCCCGTTAAAGAAATCTTGAACCTTAATGATGATGAGAAGAAAAAAGGAAATAAAGTCAAGCGCCCACTCGGTGCAATAATTGAAAACGACGAGGTCACACGAGAGTCAGCTATTGGGTTCTCAATCCTTATCTTCGACCATTTCAAAAAAGGGAAGATAAAAGGTGGGAAGATAGAGGCGTTGCTAAGAGGGATTCAAAAGGGGGAGAAAATGATGATCTAACCGACTCGATTTGCTGGATCAACAAAACTCTCTCCATGTTGGATTGTAAATGTCGAAATATAATATACTCTATTGGGCTTGGTAAAACCCATAATTGTCATGGTTCATTATCCAATCAAGTAAATAAAAATTATGAAAAAATATTGAAGACTCCTACAAATGCACTAAATTAGGAGTCAAAATGACAAATTTCACAAAAAAAAAATATGATGATGGTGAATGGATTCTAGATTCAGTGCAACCGATCATATGACTGATAATAAAAACTTGTTAGATAATTACCAATCAATATTTGATAACCAAAGAGAAGGGCATAAGCTCAAAGACTGGACCTTAATTCACATTGAGAAATTTTATAATTTCTCATGTTCCATGGTAGTTGTGGGGTCCAGGTGAGAAGTCATATTGATGTCCAGAGGAGAGTGTTAGGATGGAGTCCACCGGCGTCTTTCGTTTTGAGACTTTCCCTTATACAGAGGAAGTCTGGGGCTTCTCTTTGACCCTTAGTTGGTACAGGGAGTTCCTTTTTTATTATATATTTTCAAATGGGTAGTCGGTTTCTTATTTCCGTATGGCAATCGAGGTCGTTTGTTTTTATTTTATATCTTTTCTATTTTGGTGAAGTAGGCACAGGAATTCGTTTTGACCAATGAGTGTGTGCTTTCATAGCCGCTCATGTTGTTCATGGCATTTTCGTTATGAAAACTCAGAATTCGTTTATGTTTGGATGGCTCGTATCGGGACTCACATAAACACCTTTAAGTTTGTAAGTTGGATTGCTCGTATCGAGCATCACTTAAGGGGCGAATTCATGTGTTCTGCAAATTGGAATTTCATTTTCGAGATTTTGATTAAAATTCGTACTATATGTATATCTTAGTATCTATCTCTTCTTTTGGGTTTCTTTCATGTCACTATCTTCGATCTTAGTTCACATTCACATTCACTTGTCATTTCATGTGCATAAATGATAACCAAGTGTTGGCTTGAGTCCAACCTTAGAGAAGGACATAAGCTCAAAGGCTGGACCTTAATCTGCACTAAGAAATTTTATAATTTCTCATGTTCCACAGTGGTTGTGGGGTCCAGGTGAGAAGTCCTTTTGATGTCCAGAGGAGAGCGCTATGATGGAGTCCACCGGCGTCTTCCGTTTTGAGACTTTTCCTTATACCTCTTTTCTTTTCTTTTGTTAGGATTAGTTTGTTGTAAGTTAGCAAGGCTCGGTTCCACACTTGTTAGTGGGATCGTCTTCTATTGTATGTATTTTCATTTTTTTTTTGCTTCTGTTGTACCTTTGTAAATATGACACTGGTACATATATATATATATATATATATATATATATATATATATATAGAGAGAGAGAGAGAAAGGCTAGGGTGCTTCATGGAGCACCAAACCGCTCGTGCTCCACATCCATTATCTCCAATTTGAAAATTCCAACGACCGATCCGAACCGTTCAACATGATCTACATATATAAATCTACTTGGAAATTGAATTTTATATTTTTTTTGAAATTGTTTGCTATTTTTTTAAAGAGGTAGAAAAGTTGCTAATCAAACGGTTTCTAAACCAACAAAACTAGTGATTTTCATACCTCTCTAAAAAATAGCAAAAAAATATAAAATTCAATCTCCAAGTAGTTTTAAATATGTAGATCATGTTCAATGGTTCAGATCGATCGTTGGAATTTTCAAATTGGAGATACGATGTGGAGCATTAGCGGTTTGGTGCTCCATGGAGCACCTTAGCCTATCTCTCTCTCTCTATATATATATATATATATATATATAGAGAGAGAGAGAGAGAGGGGCTAGGGTGCTCCATGGAGCACCAAACCCGTAATGCTCCACATCGTATCTCCAGTTTAAAAATTCCAACGACCGATCCAAACCGTTGAACATGATCTACATATTGAAATCTACTTGGAGATTGAATTTTACATTTTTTGAATTTTTTTGCTATTTTTTAGAGAGGTAGGAAAATTACAACTTTTGTTGATCCAGAAACCGTTTGATTAACAACTTTTCTACCTCTTTAAAAAAATAGCAAAAAATTTCAAAAAAATGTAAAATTCAATCTCCAAGTAGATTTCAATATGTAAATCATGTTCAACGATTCGGATCGGTCGTTGGAATTTTCAAATTAGATATAACTTGTGGGCTTGTGGGCTTGTGGGCTCTAATATTGGGGGTTCTTTGACAAATTTTCTACCTACACCAAATATTGGGGGTTCTTTGACAAATTTCAAAAGGATCATTTTTCAATTCAAGAAAGCTCAAGATTGCTAAGTGCGAACTTGTGGGCTCTAATACCACTTGTTAGAAACTAATTCCAAAACTAAAATTAAAAGTTTCTACTAAATTGGAAAGTGCTCTCAATTGCTTGTAACTTAGGGGATGCTTTATTGATCTTCTGGATTGAAATATGGCTCTATTTATAGCCAACGATCTTCCACATATCTTCAATTTGCTAAAATACTCCTCATGCATTACAGCGCAAGTCAATGGCATTATGATGCCTTTCCATCTTTCCAAAATTGCCCTTCCTTTACTCTGCAACTGACTTCTGGGCCCAAGTCTGCAAGGAAATCGTTATAACACCTTGGGTTATGTTAAAATGCCTAATAGGTCGTTATAACGTCTTTCTCATGCATTACAGTAATGCCACCTCGGTTTTTCTTCACATTTTGAGCTTCAGAGATTTTGACTTCTGGACCCAACTTCTACAGAAGCGTTACAACGCCTTGGATTCTATTATGACGCCTTCAATTGCATTACAACGTTCCCTTGCATTATCGTAATGCAAGCCTCAATTTTTCTTGGTTTTTCATGCTTCTTGCATGCTTGTGCTTGTCTTGACTTGTTCTACATGTTCATGAATTAATTTTACATGTCTTGGACCTCACACAAGATCAATTGTAGCTGAAAACATCACAACTAAACTTTGCAAATTGTTAGTCCAATGTTGTTTTTGCAAATTGTCAAACAGGATTAAGTTAATCTCAACAATATAAAGTTTAGAAATATGTACTATTAAGACTTTCCATTGTCAATATTAAGCGTTGGATGCTCCAACATTAATTGAGTTAAAAATTGTAGCAAAACTGAATCATAAAAAGTTGAAACATAAAATATGTAGTTTTGTTGTAGTATAATACTTGAAATACTATTAAAACTTTTTATTATCTATATTAAGCGTTGGACACTGTAACATTAATTTTTATTCTTGAGAATGAAAATTAGCTCTGCTAATTAACTTTAAGAAATGTTAATTAGGAGAACGTGTAAGGAGGCGTAAGGGAGGATTTTTAGTAGCTCCCTATTTATTAATCATTGTATTATGAGTATTTATATTTTATTTGTAATATGTTATCATGTAATTTTTATATAATGTGTTTCATATACAAATAATTAATTTATAATTGATTTATTTATATTTTTTATGTGAATTATATTATAGTCGTTAAATACAAAATACCATGATTACGAAACAATTTAACAAAATTAATAAGAAAACTGATTTGAATGCTTCACAATTTTCATCTAAAAATGATCGGATTCATCTAAGTAATTAATTCCAACCTGCCAGGAGTATCTGAGTATCTCCATCAACCATCATACTAACTGACCAGTTTGATAACATTGTCTATATTTTAAAATCTGAAAGAAACATAAAAAACCTTCTTACATATAAGAACAAATTTGAGCATTAAGAAATTTAGAGTTGTTTTTGAAGGAACTACTCCTTGTTCTCAAGAAAGTTAATTCAATTTCAGATTTTTTTTTAATTCTAACAATTCATACACAAGAAGCTCAAATAAGCAAAACACAAGCACAATAAGACCTCAAGTTTTAGATCAAGTAGTAGTGGATTAGAAATCATACATTGACCTTCAATATGGTCTCCCTTGTACAATCTTTCCTCCAATAGTGTGGAGGATCCATCAAGTCCACCCAAGTCTTCTTTCGAGATCAATTGAATCACCTTGATGCTTGTAAGGCCTTGATAGTGATTTGACAAAACTCGAACGAGTCCAACTTGGCTCGAGAAACCCGAGGCTACGACCCGGACTGACTCAACTTGAGGACAAACCCGTGCCGACACGTCAAAAGAAATAAGGTGCCTCAGACGTATAGTAGTCATCCTTGTTGGAAAAAACTTGTGTTAAATCTGGCCCAATTCGGACCGACCCGTTTAATCCGTCATAACCCGCCATAAAACCTGACCGAAACCCAAGAATAATCCATCTTAACCCGGATATAACCCTCCATAACCGGATATAACCCGCCATAACCCGGGTATAATCCATCTTCACCCGTCACTAACCCGGGTATAACTCATCTTAACTCACTTAAATATAATCCATCTTAACTTGTAACTAACTCATCTTAGTTAAAAAATTAAAAAAATCATTAAAAATTGGAAAATTAAATAAGAACCGGCAAAATCAACCGACTCGACCTGAACGGGACCCCCTCTAATCCGACCTAAACCCGCTGGTCCACTAACCCATGGGCCTTATATGGGTTGTGGTCGGTTTAAAATGTTTTTACATGTCCAAACCCGACCCATCCAACCCGTTGAAACGGCCAACTCGTGGATTGACCAACCCGTTGAAACGACTAACTCGTGGACGGATCTAGATCGGCCCAACCCGGCTCGGCCCAATTCAATTGACCAGGACGGATCTAGATCGGCCCAATTCAATTCACTAGGCCTTGATCGATCGATCTAAGCAAGCTTAAGCCAAAAATCACAATTCCAAAGTCTCAACAAGAACTTTATTTGGTTTGTAGCTAGTGTTCAACACATGAACTCCTAAACAAAGATCTCAAAGATCTAATCAATGGAGGAAACGTGAATCAAAGAGCAAGAGAAGAAAAAGGAGAGCAAGAGGATCAAGAAAACAATCTTGATCGAGGCAATCAACCAAAAGAGACCCTTTCGATCTAGGAGCAAACTCACGGCCAAGAGATGGTCGACGATGGAGGCGAGGTTCACAACCACCAGGTGGCGGTGCCAGCTAGGAGGAGGTGAGGTGGTCGACCACCTCTTGGTGCGCCTCCTTGCTTCGATCGGCCAAGTCAAGGAAGAGGATGTGTGCGACCTAGGGGAGAGAGGAAGAGAGCTCAAAGTGAGGGGAAAAAATAGATCAAGCAAATGAGAGATGGAATGAGGAGAGAGAGAAGGGATCAAGAATATATATTCAAGAAAGGACATCCAATGTGAAATTATAATCCTATCCTTTCAATTCAGTGGTCTTGACTGAGTTTAAAAAGGATGAGATGGTAATTTCACTTCTCCTTGATCGAATCAACCATTGGTCCATTCAAGATCATTTCCTCTTCTTCAAGCCACTTTCTACACCTATCAATCATCTTTTGACCAAGTTTGACCATGTCCATCCCGTTTGACAAGTCTTTGACCAAGTTTGATCAAGACTTAAAACACCTTTTAACCATCCCAACTTACAATATGTAATCATATTATCATATGGTGAATTAATTGTGACCTTATCAATTCCAAATTGATTATATTTCACAATGAGAAATCCTTCAAAATATTTATTTTGTTATTATCAATTAATTCACGTATCTTCATACATAATTAATTCATATGCAACATTAATTCATGTCTAGCCATGCATAATTAATTTGTCTTGCTCTTAAATAATCCACTTCATTAATTTACATATCCAATATATAAGACATAATCTACTGATTATTTTCTTCTCATTCAATCATATATGTTGAACAAGCAAATTAAAATCATATAACATTTATATGCATTTTAATAACTTACTTAGACATCATCTATATAAAGTTTTGAAGTAATAAGCTTTGTGGGTGTGACATTTAGGATTCTATATTATTGGTGTGATGTCTAAAACTTCTTTTACACTACACAAGTTATTAGTGGTGCCTAACATACATATAATAACCACCCAATCAATATAGACATAATATCTCGATTCTAAATAAGCAATCTTATTGTTTGTATTCAATTATATGTCTCACGATATCATGTATTAAGTCATATTCATTTTCTTATAAGATTATACATATATACCTTGTATTCCCAAACATGATTATGATATGATTAACTCCTTAATAATATTGCATGAATTATAATCATATTTAATCAAGGGGTTCAGTGACATCATTACTTGTGTTTTCCAAACACACAAGAGACATATTATCGTCTTGATGTCTTAGAACTTCTTTATAGGTAATACTATATTATAATAGCATATTTATAACTCCTGATTAAGGCGGCGTTTGATGATATTAATATTAAGAATTTTCCATACAAGAAAACTAAGCATCTCATATATTAATTGAACACTCATTGAGGTTTCCCATGCACTCGCCCGGTCGACTCACTCTGGGAGAGAAGTATTTCTTTTGATCCACGGGAAACCTCAATCACTAGAAAGTACACGAGTAAACCAAGATCATCCACTTTAAATTCTTGGCCAATTCTCGCTTGAGTCGTGAAATCTCTTATTTCTCATCCTATGTGATGATTATATCATCCACATAGACAGCCAATATCGTGGTTTTGCCTCCCTTTTGCTGAAAAAACATAAAGTAAGCAACATCAGTCTGATAATAACTAATGTTTAAAATCACTCTTCTAAATCTATCAAATCAAGCTCTAGGGGACTATTTTACTTCATACAACGACTTCTTTAACGTACGCACTTTACCAATTGTTCGATTTATTTCAAAACCAGAGATATTTCCATATACATTATCTCCTTCATATTTTCATGGATAAATGCATTATTCCCATCTAGTTGATGTAATTGCCAACCATCATTCACTGCAAGAGAGATGAGGGTTCTCACAATGTTCATCTTTGCTATCGATGCAAACGTCTCATCATTATCAATTCCATATGTCTGACTATACTCTTTTACTACCAGTTGTGCTTTATAATGCTCTACCTTCCCTTCTGAATTTCACTTCACAAAAAAATACCCACCTTCTCTCAACTGCTTTCTTTCCTGGTGGCAATGATACTAGCTCCCAGAATCGAGGGCACTAAGTTCTTCCAACATTGCTGCCTTTCACTTTGGATCCTCCTTGGCTTCTTGCCAGCACCTGGGTACAGAGACTACATCCAAGGATGCAATAAAAGCTGTATATGCAGATGAAGTGTTAGTGTATGAGATGGAATGAGTCATGTCATGCTCAAATCCATAACGCTTAAGGACATTTCCTGCATTGTTGCTAGAAGTTCTCCTTGGTGGAATAGAGGATTTAGAAATAGAAGATGAAGAGGACTAAGGGGATATTACCATCAGAGTAATTCAAAGTCAGCATTCACAATCGACAATGGAGGCACATCAAGATCTGGATTGGGCTCAAACAATGGACGTTGAGGCACTTGAGTCTCATCTGGAACAATCACGGAGGGATCTACCTTCCTCCACCTCTCATATATCCTCAACTCCCCCTAAGTTTGAATTCTATTTTCTGGGTTTACATTTTCTTCCTTATGTCCAATTCACTCTTTCTGTTGGAAGAGCACATGGTACAATCCTAACAACCACTTATCTCTCATCACTATTACTTCCTCATCTTGTGTTGCCTTCATCAGAATAGAATATGTCATTAAAGGGTGTTGTGCACCTGAGGAATAATATGATTTCATATCTCAAAAGGTAACATCTTTGCTCACAAGCAACCCTTGCTCAGCTGGGCTCCAACACACATAGCCTTTCTGATTAGAAGAATAACCTACAAATATGCACTTGATTGTTTTAGGATCTAGCTTTCTGACACATGGATTGTTATCCTTTATAAAGCAAGTACAACAAAAAATTCTTAAAGGAAGAACACATTCATTTCTCCATTTAAACATTTCAATGGGGGGTTTTTCATTCCAACACCTTCGAAGGCATCCTATTGATCAAATTGTTAGAATACTAGGGTTGGAGTGATTTAATGCACAAGACTAAGGTCAATTCAATAGGCGAAAGCGATTCTAATTCAAGTTAAAGCTTTTAGACCTTAATCACCTAGCCAAGTAATAGATCAAGCAATTTCAAGAACTAATTGAGCAAATCACAAAATTAAAACTAAGTACTAGAGAGAGAGAGAGAGAGAGAGAGAAGAGAGAACAATCGAGAACAAGAGAACACGCTATGTAACGTGGTTCGGCCTATCAAATCAACTTAGATCTACGTCCACGGGTCTTTCGAAATAAAATCTTCTTTTCGGGCCGATTTCACTATAAACGAGTGTTCTTTTACAAAGTGCGGAGCCTATCTTTGACTTCTTCTACACAAGTAAGTCAATCTTCTTCTCCTAAACCGATGCACGAAACAACACCACAATACACGGTAAAAAGGACTGATTGACAACACAATCTAGAACAGGGATGCACCACTTGACAACACAAATGTGATGCACCAAAGGCTAAGACTAGCTAAGGGTTTGCTCTCGAATAGACAATAAGAGAATAATAGCTATCCTAATTGCTCTCTAGATTAGGTAGTTGGAGGAGACTTGAATCATGCTCTTTTCTGTGCTCAATTGATGCTGGGAAGCTTGTAGAAATGTTTTGATGGTTTGCTGGTTTGTTTCTGCATCTCTTATATAGGCTGAGCACTTCTTGAGATCTTGGATCAGTCAAAAAGCTTCATAGCGTTACAGCTCCTCTTTAACGCCTTGGGCAAGGTGTTATAATGCTTTGGAATTTTCCTCTTTTGCCCTTTTGCAGCTGACTTGTGAGCCAAATCTTCAAGAACCCGTTATAACGTTTTGCTCATCCATTATAACGGATTGTAACCCGTTGTGACGCCTTTCTGAAGCGTTACAGTAATGCTTGTCTTGGGAAAATCTAGATTTTGCAGCTTCTCTCTCCTCCTGAGGCGTTATGACACCTTGGGCACCCGTTATAACGCCTTAGAGACTCGTTATAACGAGTTTTGAAGTGTTATGATAACGCTGTGCTCTGTTTTGCACATTGAAGTCTTCCCTTGATGACTTGAGCATGTCTTGACTTGTCCAGTGCATGTTTGAGCATGTTTGACATTGTTGTGTACCTGTTTTAACCTACACCTTCACCAAAACTCATGTGTAAGGCTAGTACTTTAATTATTTTGCAAATTGTCAAACAAGAGATGAGTTTAATCCAACACAAATATGCAGCTGTTAAAACTGCTTGGCCCCACAAGTATTTCGAAACATTCATGGACATCATCATACAACGAGCAACCTCTAGTAAATGTCTATACTTTCTTTCTGCTACACAGTTATGAGCTGATGTATATGAACATGTTGTTTGGTGTTGTATCCTTGGGCTGACAAGTAATCATCCATAGCTTTGTTTGTATATTATATACCATTATCAAACCTAAGGATCTTCACCACTGCATCATACTGGGTCTGAACTAATTTGTGAAAATCTCAAAAACAAGCAAAAACATCACTCTTTTTTTATCAGATATATCAATGTGACATGTGAACAGCAGTGAATAAAGAACACACAATATTTATAGTCATCAATAGAAGTTAGGGGCAAGGTCCCCATACATCTGAATGTATCAAATAAAAAAGATAAGCACTCCTAACATCAGAACTTGGATATGAGCTTCTGGTATGCTTACCAAACTCACACGCATCACATACAAGTTTTTGCTTGTCAGCTTTGTCATATAAAGGACTAAAGGATGAATGTCCCATGTGTCGGTAATGCAAAATCAACTCAGCCTCCACACTCCCACTAGATCCACCAACATTTGCCTTTTCTACAACCGACGCTAGTGTTGTATCCATCCCTTCCTTGTCAAGATACCACAATCCATGACGTCATGTGCCAGTCTCAAGTCTCTGACCCATTCCCTTATCTTGAAAGATCATCTTATGAATGTCAAAGGAAATAACACATTTAAGTTGGAGAATAATTGCACTAATGGAAAGTAAATTGATACAAATGAAGGTGCATATAAGACATTAAAAAGTGTCATGGTTTCAATGCATTTGACAGTACCTTTGCCTATAGCAGCTTGTTCTATGCCATCAGTCGCATGAATGCTTTCGAGATTTGGGAGGTGAGCATATGTAAGAAACTCATTATGGGCTCCTGTAACATGTTTGTTTGCACTAGAGTCTATTGTCCACTTTGATCTACCAGTATCTTTGAGAGTACATGTATCGAACTCAGCAAAGGTGGCTATGTTACCCTTTGAAAGCTCTGCATTAGTTGTCTGCTTGTTATGATCACCGCCTAGGTTTATCTTCCTCCACAACTCCATAATCCCTTGTTCAGGAGAGGTCAATTCCTAAAGTTGAGTAATGTGAGTCTCGTTATCATTGGTTGTTGTCATGTTAGCTATATTTTCTCCATACGAGCCACCTCTGCACCTCTACGTCCACCACAACCACATCCAAAACCACTAGGTTGTCCTCTTCCACCAACCTCTTTATCCTTTTGTGGTTCCTTTGCGGTTTTGGCACACTCTACTCAAGTGTCCAACCTCTTCACAATTATAATACTTACGTGTTTTGGTTTGACCTCTAGAAGCATCTGATATTATCAGGACTGAGCGTGTACCTGTGACCCCAATAGCATCTGACAATAACTTCATACTACTTTCTTCTCGAATCATGGTTGTTATTGCCTCGTCAAGTGTAGGAATATTTGCTTGGGCCAAAAGTACAGCTCTTCTCTGTTCAAATACCGGGTTGGGATGTCTCAAGAAATGCAATGTACTTTTTAGCAAAGATTTCCATGCTCTTGCACTCAGGATTCTTACATGTTATTATAGGTGAGAAGTGGCCATAATCTGTCTAGAGACGCTGCAGCTCAATCACATACTATTGAACAAATCTATCTCTCTGAAAGATCGATTCTATCTCCTACTCTATCTGAAATACCCTCATGTTATTTCCCTCACTAGCATAGGTCATTTTTAACTTGGCCCATATCTCCTTGACACTTGGAATGCCGTCAACATTGACAACGATCGATGGAATCATATAATTGAGCAACCAAGTATAAATTGTCATATGAGTCGCCCTTTATATCTTCATTTTGTTGTTTGTTGATCAAATGGCTCATCCTCATCTCCTGTGAGGTGTCCTTTTAAGGCTCCTTCCCGCAAGCACGCCTGTAGTTTTCCTTGACCAACTAAAGTATGTACCCGGTTCATCAAGTTTCAGATCGACTGGAAGAAGTTTTAACCTTAGAGATTGTTGTGTTCTCAATGCTGAAGTAGATTCAGATCCTCCTACCTCCTCCATCAACTTTAACAACATCTTCACATCACTCTCGTCTAATTTCTCAAAGAGCTCTCGATCTCCTCCATTTCACACTACGCTAGTACAAGTGCCAAAATAATCTCCTTTTCATTTCTCTGTGTACCATCTGACTCCTAACTATACTTCTTCATCGCAAAGCCCTATAGGGATATTCCCCTCCCAATGGGGTACATTTATTGGAGTGACTAAGTGAGAGCGACTGTTGTGAGGCAAGTGAGGCGAAGCTGGAGTAATGAGTGGTGGTGAAGCTGTGAGGTTAAGCTAGTGGTGAGTGGGGCGAAGTTGAAGCAACGGGTGGTGGCTAGGCTGACCTAAGACGGGATCATATGGAAATGTCGGCGAGTTAGGGTTATCGAATCGTTGGCTCTGATACCAACTCGAAAACGAAGAACTTAATTATTTTTATCTCACATCATTGTGTCTTCAAAATTCACATCATTCATCATGCATATTTTTTTATGCAACTAAATTTAGATCATTCATTAATTTTAATGAATGATGTAGATTTGAAAGTACCATAGAGGCACACAAAAATAGAGGCATTATATCTCTCCTCATTTTACAAATACAGCTTGGACAGTTTTTACCAATAGGCCCCTATACTATTACAAATAGCAGATATAAAAAGTATAACTTCCAACAGGAAGTCAGAAAATCCAGGCAGGGGATAATCCATTGGTTCAAAGGTATGAACTGTACCACCAGTATTTTTATGTAATAGCTCCCAGATTGGCGATCCCTGTTTTTCTGATAGAAAAATGGTTATAGAAATGGCACATATTAAATTAACAACTGTTGATGAGGATTTCTTAAATAAGTTAAAACAAGCAGCTGCTCTATCTTCTGCATTGCTAGCATGCACTAAATAATTAATAACTAACAGTTGACCGGATAAATTGAAACTGGACTATATTCCAATATAAAGTGAATAAATTAATTCATATAATAATATACCCCCAGAAAAAAAACACGTTTCTGTGTGTAACAAAAGAAAAAAGGTCATGAAAAACCCTCACAAGCCAGCAAAACTAGATTTCTTTATCTTTTTCCTGGCAGTATAATAATTTGGTTTGAAACCACTTTGGATGTTTGTAGATTTTCTATACTAAAGATAGTGTCCTGAATACTGAAACAAGTTGAAAATGCGTTCTTAATTTGACATTGAATTTCGATACAAGTACTTTATTTATTACTGATACAGTCAACAGGCAGGCTAATTAACACCGAACTGGAAGCTAAATTTACAGGGAAATCAGATAAAATAAGTAACACAAAGATGTAATTGATATCCACCTAAATAAACAACCGATCATGCTAAAACTTTCTTGATTATACCCTTTTTGTCAGCTAAATATGTTTTTTTTCTTATTTTGCATCTTTTATAATATTTACACCCACCTAGACCTCATGCTTCCTGTAACCTCCAAATACTTTTGTTTCACAATCAATAATTATCTTATGGACATATAACTGGTAGCTGCTTCATTATGTATTGTTTCTTTCTTCATTATGTATTGTTTCATTAAATTAACAGTTAGACCAGAAAAGTATGTCCTACTTGATCATTTTGTGTATATAAACTTTCAACCAGTTAACACAATGCATGCGGGCTTTATGTATTACTATTTAATGACTGAGAATTGTTAATTCTCTTGTATTCATCGTCAACTATTTGAAATGTTGCAATCATTTATTTTATGGTGTGACAATTTTTGCTTCATTATTTATGTTTTCTTTAATAATAAAAATAATGAAGCTCTGACCACTTACAAGGTAGAAAGATTGGAAATTTGAGAAGAAATATAAAAACAAAGACTCTGCACCCAGAAATTTAAAAGGCTTGTGCATGGGTCTTATCTGCAGGTGATCACCACATAAAGCATGCCATAGAAGATCTCTTTTGTACCAGAAAATCTTCCTTGTATAAATACGATTATGTCTGTCTAATTGCATTACAAACACTGGAGTCCTGCAATGGGAGACTACAGAGGCGCAGCAGTGGCCATAGACCTGGGAACAACGTATTCGCGTGTGGCAGTGTGGCAGAATAAACATGTAACAATCATACCGAACGAAAACGGCAACCTCCAGACACCATCCTGCGTGGCTTTTACAGACACCGGCATTCTGACAGGTGATGCTGCCAAGGAACATGCTCGTAAAAATCCCGCCAATACAATTTCAAGCAAGTTAATTTCTCTTTTAAATTTCATTATTGTTCTGAATCACCTAGTTCTGAAAAAATTCATGAATATTGTTACAGGGAGGAAACAGGAAATAATCTGAATTCCTTACATGGAATTCATAAACCTGTTTATATCTTGTGTGGTCTCAATTTATATAGATTCACAAATTACATATAGAGTTATAAACCAAAAGAGAATTAGAAAAAATCCGTACTGACCTAATAAATATGACCTCGATTGCTACTGCATAGTTTGCCTAACAGTACCATTCTAATGAAATTAGCCAGGGTATGAAACTGGAATAGTAGCTTTTTATCAAAACTAAATTCCTTTTCCCTGTGTACTGACTTACCAGTACCTGTAACAATCAAATTCATTTCTTTCTTCTGAAATAAAAATATACACGTTAATTTTTAGAATATAATTTTCAGTAAGAATTTACCTTGAATTTTGTTTAGGGCTTGAGCTGCAGCACGAGTTATTTGGGGATCATTAATTGTCATGGGTATAAAAGCCTGCACGAAGAATAATAATAATAATAATAATAATAATAATACTAATAATAGTAATAATAATAGGAATAATAACTATGTTATAAATCCTAAGAATCTAAAAATATCCTACGTCTCTAATCGTGATGAAAGTCGTACAACTCTACTATTATCTGACACCAACTATTTGGAGATGCTTCATGCCCTGAAGTATATTTTTATTGCTTCATCACATGTCAATCTCGTTCGACTCCTATCTTTTTTTGTGCTTTAGACGCGACACAGAACTCTACTACGTATAGGTACTTTATAAGGCCTCTGTTGCACGTACCCATATCATCTTAAACGATGTTGGACAATCTTATCTTCAATCGGTGCAATCTCGATCTTGTCATGTATATCATCATTTCTAATTTGATCTCTTCTTGTATGGTCACATATCCATCACAACATATGCATTCATGTCACGCTTATCTTCTGGATGTGTTGTGCTTTAGTAGTCCAGCCCAGCATTATGCACCGTACAACATTGAAAGTCTAATCGTTGTCCTATAAAACTTATCTTTCAGTTTTTGTGGAATATTTTTGTCACATAGAATACCATATAATTATAATCATTGTATCCCACCCACTCTTATTATATAGCTAGCATCTTCATCAATCTTGCTATCACTTTGTAACATCGATCCCACATATCAAAAGATGTCATTTATGAGCACCACTTGTCCATCCAAACTAGCATCTCTATCTTCTGATTGAACGTCGCTGAAGTCACACTTCATAAGCACGGTTTTAGTCGCACTCCATCTTCTGACGAACCTGTAATGCTTGTAAATATTTTTCTTTTAATAATTAATATGTAATCTAATGTAGGTAATTGCCTACTACTTCAAACAAAACTTTGGAATACAGGTTAAACTTTCTGGAAAAAAATGTGAGGTTGTTGCAACAATGATACCAAAAATCCATGGTATACAAAGAAACCTACTTGGTGAGCATTGTTATTATTATACCTGAAGCACCTCTAATTCGAAATCTAAAATTATTCATGTGTAAATCATTCAAATATCCAAACGTAATTAATTAATTTCGTTAAAATATGTAATGTCAATGCAAACTTAAAAAAAGGAAATATGTAATGTCAAACATGAAAAAGCCAGATCAAACGGATTATAATTTAGTGCCAATTCTAACACAGATATCAAGCGACTAATTGAAAGAAGCTCCAACAACCCTGCAATCCAAAATGGTTTAAATGTGGTGGGAAGTGATATGAACTACAGACCAAAAATTGTAGTCAATGGAAATGGCAAAGAAGAAAAGCTAGAACCAGAAGAGGTAGCCTCGCTGCTGTTTGGGCAATTGAAGGAGATTGCTGAGAATCACATCGGTTCCAAAGTCACGAATGCTGTTGTGACGGTACCCGCCAGCTACAATGATTTGCAGCGCGAAGCAATAAAGGAGGCAGCCGACATAGCTGGCCTCAGTGTTGTATTGCTTGAAGAACCAATCGCGGCCATTCTTGCATATGGGTTAGAAAAGGAGAAGGGTAACTTGAGAGAAAGAAATGTGGTTGTATTTGACTTTGGTGGAGGATCACTAGATGTGTCAATTGTTACCATTCAAGGAAAGGAGATGAAGATCAAGGCAATCATAGGACTAGGAGATACCAATCTTGGAGGGGAGTATTTTGACGATAGATTAGCAAAGTACTGCAAGTGGGAGCTGATTTTAGATGCAAACGAGAATCCTCAGGCTTTAAGAAGGCTTCGATCAGTTGCAGAGAAGACAAAGCTCATTCTATCTTCAGCTGATGAGAGTAGCTCTCTATATGATGATGTCAACCGGGAGGATTTCTTTACTCCGGTTATGCTTGAAAGGATGAACCATTACCAATTCGAGCCGTGCATCGAGCTGGTTGCGATGTGTTTGATGGATGCCGGTGTGGAAAAACACCAAATAGATGACGTGATCATAGTTGGTGGATTGAGCAACATTCCAAGAGTACAGGAGCTATTGCGGAGCTTTTTTGAAGGGAAGGAGTTGTTCAACAGTGTCAAGCTGGATGAGGCGATAGTACGTGGCGCAGCAATTCAAGCAGCCATGTTGAGTGGAGAACATTCTGAGAAAAACAGAGAAGAAAATGAGACAGTGTCTACATTCGGTTATGTGGAAAATTTAGAAGAGACCAGAGATTATTCTACCATAGTAAGCAAGCATGTGGATCATGAGAATAAGCAAGAGGATAAGAGCTCGTGTTCAAGAAAAAATACTGGTAGATTCCAATCAAATTGGCTTTGGATGTGCTCTTTGGCAGCTGTTGCAACCGCTTCTTACTTCTTTGCACCCAGAGCATGCAATCTAAAAAGTTGTGGCAGGTCGAAACAATGGTATGATTGTTTTCTATCATTATATCAAATTTTAATGTTTTGTAAATAAAGCTGTCAATTGACATCAGTTGTATGATAACCAATAGGTCGGCGGAGAAAGAAGGAGATCTAGAGGAATGCACCAAAACTTTAGAAAAACGAGTTAGGCGGGAAATAAAGAAATTCAAGGTACCAATCAAATAAACTGAGGATTCTGTTTGCAATGTAACTTTTGAAAATGTTAGGAGTGCAAGAGATATATCAAATATATACAGCCTGATTACTGCTTTTTTTTCTTTTTTGAAAACTCAAACCGCTAGAGTTTTTCATTTTCCATTTTGTTTTTATGGATAGGCTTTCATCTCAAATTTTGTAAATGAATATATCTTGCATCCCCTTGCTAATAAGTTTGCATTTATGCCTTCGTTGTTTTTATTTTTTATTATAATTTTAAATTTTTGGTGGCAGTGTGTGTGTGGATTTTTTTTTTTTTTTGGGGGGGGGGGGGGGGGGGGTAAATGTGTCAAGGATTATATGGATCTTATAGAAACATTAGCAAGCATCTATTTAATTTATAAGGTTTTTCCTGTATAGTTAAGTCATTTTCTTTATTTTACTGACAAAGTGCACTCTAATAGGTTTTGGACAGAGTTATGATAATAATTTAAGAAAATTTATGTTGAAATTGATGCTAGATTACAGTCGATGAACTGCCATTTGAAAATGCTAAACAAGATAAGGTGGATGCAGTGCAAACTGAGACTTCTCAAATTGGTTTGAGAAAGGTAGCGTGGATGCCAGCAATATCCAAACTTTAACCTTATATTCTTGCACTGCACATTTACCAGTTTCTAAGAAATTGATGGAGAACTATAATGTATCCTAAAACGTTACGCGTGCCTTAATATGAAAATGATCTTGGATTTATCCAACAACAGGCTAGGGTTTTACTTCTAATGTAGTATTGGAGAAAGATGTTCTTAAACTGTGTTGTTTTGAGACATGTCCGGCTTTTGTTTTGTGTAGGTTGCTTTGTATGTTTGTTGCTTTTCATGTTCTGGAGAGAGCTTTATATCTAGGTTCTAGTTGGTTTGTATGTTTAGTGATTTAACTTTTAGATAGCATCAGTACCAGCTGTTTGGTACTTTTGTTAGATTGCAAAACTCTTACTTCCAATGAAACTGATGGGGTTCAAACACTTTTATCAAAAAAGAAAAAGAATAGAAAAGAAGAGAGAGAAAGGACGGTATAACAAAAGAGCAAACTCAATTTAGGATTATAATAGCATATCATTAATTGCTTAGATGGTTTCCTGACAACACATTTTTTTTGTCAATGACAACACATTTAAAAATTCAACAATAACAGCACGAATATAATTGACATCGTCAAGTCAATAATAATATGATAATAATTGATATCCCTCCAGTTTTAGTGAAGAACTGACACCTATTAAGCTTTGAACAGGCGAATTTCAGTTTACCTTGTCAGTTATCTAAAGTTGCAATCAAATTGTGCTAGTTTTTTACTTCGTACCAGCCTCAGGTCAGATTTCATAGTTGTTACTTAACCAACCTCTCAAGTAATTTCTTTATTGTACTTTCATTTGTGAACATACATGTCTCCTTGTGTGCGGAAAGGGCGTTTGGTTAAAATTCAATAATAACCATCTGACAGAATAATCCTGTCTCCTTGTGAACTTACATTAGTAGACAGCTTTGTTCTGTGCTATTTCTTTGGGGAAGATGAGCTTATCATGGAAATGCTTCATTTGGAAGACAGTGGTTGTATTGAATTCGACTCGATCATGGATGTTTCAAATTATGCACACAAAGCTCAATAATAACCAAGCTCATCTTCCCCAAAGAAATAGCACAGAACAAAGCTGTCTACTAATGTAATGCACATTATGCACTGGCTTTAACTTTCTATCTTACAATGCAAATTCATGCATCTTTGTTTCATATCTTATTACACTTCTTGACAGAATAATAGATGACACGATTTCACATATCTCAAAAGGAGCTCTATATCAAACCCTAATAGACTAACAGCACACCATTATTAAAGAGTTCACTTATAATCCTAACTGGTAAATGCTATGTCCTAATTGGCAGTAGAAGAGGCAGGCAGATGAACTTTGTTGTAAGTACTTCCAATTATTTATCTGATATCTCAGAAGAAAATATTATGAACCAGCAAGGGACACGTATAAACGAATCAAGATGGACCATTACATCATTCGCATGAAAATAAACTTTAATTTTAAATTTTCACTTTTCAGCAAAACGGAAATTCAAAATGGAAAAGAGGAAAAAATTAGGAGAAAACAAAATCACTGCAAAAGCATCAAGAAAAGTATCAATAGAATCCCTATCATGAAAATATAAATCTGGAGCTGGCTATTTCCTATGAAAAATCAGACGTATATGTCCACTTAGCATTTCAAAAGGATTTAAGCAATTCTTATGGAGAAGTGTGCAAATAAGACGTATTCAGGGGAGGCTCATCTAAATATAAATTAAAATACACAAGGAACAAAGTAACTCAAAATGCTCTGTAAAATATAAAGCATTTTCCTTAAATTTAAGATGAAACCAATCACCGCACAAAGATTAAAACGGTGGTTAGTACCCAGTTTACCCACAAAGACATTAGATAAAATATTTTCTATCCCTGACATAAACAACAATAAAGAGCCTCATCAAACAATTGAATTGTCGAACAAATAAAAAGGCAACCTTTCTGATTAAGCCCATGACTGAGGAGGGCGCATGGATACATGAACCTCGTGCTCTTCAGGCCCTACACGATGCTTTGGCACCATTATCTCAAGACCTGTACCTGTTTCATCATAGTAGGCCTCAAGGTTTGCATCTTCAGGAATTCGTGTGGCCAACTGAATCTCTCTAACAAATTCTCCTGGTGCACAGTGCTCGGGTGCAGGGTCGGTCAGCTTAAATGTTCTACCATGTCTCTTTACATAAGGCATTCGACCAACACTCATGCAAGATATCTTCACAATACCATAAGTCAGTGTATTTCTCCAAGAAACCTTAACCCTTTGTAAATCTGTGAAGGGCAGGCTAACCATTATCAGATAGCCTTCATCATCTTCATATATGGTTTTCGAAGCAGTAACTGGCCCGCAAGCATGGCGCATAACACCTGAGAAATCATTTAACCATTGGGGGTGTTCAAAAGGATTTATTTCGACATCTTGGTTTAAGTCTTCCTCCATGGCATGCGGGGAGCAATCTTTCTTACGCTTAACACCACCACATATGGGTGAAATGTCCACCCCATCCGTGGAGTTATTGTTAGTTGGTCCTCGGGTCGACAGATTAAGCCCAGATCCATTCAAGAGCTTCTTGTTGTTTGCATGTGAGGTATTTTTTGGAGGAGGTTGGGGCCTATCGAGTTCAAAATCAGTACTGGGTAAGTTTCTCCATGACTCAAAATCACTCGACTCTGATGGTATAAGAAAATTAACCTCACGGCCAGTGAGCTCAACCCACTTTTTCAAATCCAATTCACTCACGGAGGCCAGATTTGGCGACCTGACAATCTCAATTCCATGCAAGCACTGTGGATTAGACAAGCCTCTATAATGCTTACGCTGCATGCGGTGGGACCTCACAAACCCTTTATCGGCACTAAACGGGAATTGGGGCTCGCCAAGACGAGAATGCCCATTCATGAAGCTCCTCAATTGCATCTTGCCAAGGGCATTTTCAGGTCGTTCTTTGAAAACCCACATGTACATGTTTTCCATATCGTGCTGCACCAAGAACACGTCCAGGTTCAAGTCCGATTTGCTGAAACCAGCAAACCCATTAGCATCTCGGGTGATGGTTTTGCTCTTGGATTTCTCAGACAGGACGGGTTTGAAATAGTAGTTGAAGAAGAACCATGCGCCCCATATGCTGTCCCCTCTCTTAACACACTTGCGGGACCCAGAGTTGTTGCTACTATTGCTGTTGTTGCTGGCGGTGGCTTTTGGTTCAAAGATCTGTGAACCCGAGCCGAGACCAACATCAAGCATGTCACATGTATCACTGGGCCATGGGTTGGTGGCCAAAGGAGGTGGTGGGGAGCGCTCAACATAGACCGGCTGGTTTATGTCCACAGGGCTAGGCATAGAGGGCTCAGACTGGATCAAGAGGCTGCGAGCACAGTCAAGGGGGCCAGACAGATGGGGCCCGGTGGAGTCCATGGTGAGGAGAGTGGAGGGGTGGTGATGGTGGTGTATTTGCATCTGGTGGTGGTGGTTCTCAATGGACAAGGCAGTTAGCAAAGGTTCTCCCATGGCAATGGGGGAATTGGAGATCTCTTCTTCTTCTCCTGCTGCAGCCGTCGTCTCCGTTTCCTTTGTTCCTCCTCCTCCTGATCACCCACTCCTCTTCCTCTATTGGTGTGAGCAACACGCGCATCGGATTTGGAACCTCTCTATCTGAAACAACAAATCTCCATCGGATTGATTGTATTGTATGGTCAGAGCTTTGAATTGGAAGGGAGAATTAGAGGATCTGGTAGCGGATAAGCGAGATCAAGGTCAGGGAAGGGGATCTGAGGTCAAACCCTAACCCTAACCCTAGACCTAACTAACTCCGACCCTAATCGTAAACCTAGAACTAACCCTAGTTGATGGGAGATGAGGTGGTTACCTTATCGCATGAGTGCGAAGAGAAAGGGAGGAAGCGGGCTCGAGGTGAGCCAATAGAAGTGACCGCCTCCATGTGAAAAGGGAATTGGGGAGGTGAGAGAGAGAGAGAGAGAGAGAGAGAGAGGGAGACGAAAGAGAGAAGAAAAGGGGAAGACGGTAACGGCTCCTCTTTAATACGGGGAAGAGAAAACAAAGAGTAGGTGTGTGGCTAAGATTAAAAAAATAATAAGTAAAGAATTTATGAAATAATAATAATATTTCCTGCTGGTTGCTGCTATCACCACTGAATTGCAACTCCGGGAAATGGGAATCACCTCTGTAAGTATTTTGATTTCTGAAATTTTTTGAAATTTTAAATAATTATCACGTCAGATTAAAAAAATTTATTTTTTTAGTTTCTAAACTCCTATGTCCTTAAAACTGTAATTAGAGTTTCTTAATCGACACATCAACTAATTTTTAACTAATGATACTGTCAGGTCAGAGTTTATAAACTCTGAACTAAAGTTTCTAAATAAAAAACTCTCAATCAAAGTTTCTAAATAAGAAACTCTAAAATTTAAAAAATGAAGATGCTCTAGTTTCTCTTTTTTTTTTTAAAAAAAAATGCTAATTTCTCATTTTTCATTTTGTATATTTGTTCTCCCACGATTTCATATTAAATCTATACTTTTTGCTGTAATTTTTTGGGTGAAGTTATGGTGATTGTGCATGCATCGTGCTTGTACATTTGGATCCTCTGATGTGTATCGAGATTCGATGCGCACAAATATTCACGAATCTCGATGCGCATCAGATGATCCAGATATGCAAGCACGATACATGTGTAAGCACTATAATTTTGCTCTTCTTTTTTTTTTTAGTCCTCTTATTATCTTATTATAAATAAACGAGACATTCGGTGAGTAATTTTAGTCTTTAGAAAGTAAAAATTGAAATTTAGCTGAACCTCACTTAAATTAAGCACCTCCTTTCTTCCTACATTACGTAAATTTTATGGTGATTAAAATTTGTAATAATTGAATAATAGAAAATTGAGAAGAGCAGAAAGATGATAATATGTGAGAGAGATTACAATGTTGAATTTACTGAAGTGAAATTAGACGAGTTAATATTCGCCGTTGCAAAATCAAAACATAAGAATCATTGGTTAAAATTAGCTCCAAAATTGATTAGTTCAATCTAAATCGTTGATGGATCAATACACTTTCATGCAGAACGTAGAGAGGGGGAGGCTGGAGGTGTTAGACACACTCTAATATTTCTAGAAATGTTCACTTATATACCACAACAATGAAGAATTGAGGGTCTAGAACTCTCCAATTTGAAGGCTAACCAGCGCTCTTCAATTTCAGAAATTGAGTGATGGAAAATAATGCACCATAGGACAAGACTCTAGTAAATATATGATCATTCGCAACTAACTATCACATTCTTTTGCTACTTGTTTCAATATAATATTTATTTTTCTCTATAGTATAGTATCGAATTTTTACTCATATGGAATATTTAAGAGTACGTGGTGATCCATCATGTTGTTTTTTTTATGAAAAAGAAAGAATATTTTAATTTTCAGAAATACATTACATGCAATTTGTAAGAAAAAGCATAAAATTGTATAGATTTTAGATTTTGATGAAAAGGCGTGTAAAAAAATCTCATGTGTTACTTTTATTCCGTTTAGGAAAATTTTTTGTACAAATAATTAGTTCGATATGTAGAATGAGGCATTAAAGTGTGTTAAAGTAGTAGTCAGATGATCTCAATTTATTGAAGTGGTTAAGAAGATCATTTGATTTTGAGTAAAAAATCACGATATATCATATACAAGATGACCCCTTATAATTTAAATAGGAAAGCTAATCAACTTTGAATTTAATTTTCTATGTCTTTTTTAGAATGAATCATTGGTAAATGTGCATCTAATCAAGTAAATCAATATCTACATTTAGCGAGTCACGTTTAATATATAAAATTGATGAGTCTTTTTCAACAATCAATGTTGCTATATAGTTGTCTATGCAAAATTGGTTTCACAATAAACATGTAAAATTGATGAGATCGAGTTAGATTTCAGATCATCAAGTTCCGACAACTTACCAATCATGGGTCAGATCGGACAAGATACAGTTAGAGTTTGAATCGAGCATCGTCGATTTTTTCGAGTGTTGGAGTCGGATGAGATCGAATCAGATATGAATCTTTGCATCCTCCAAACTAAAATTCTGGCTCTGTCCCTGCTTTCGTGCTTAATAGGGGGGAGGGGTTGTTGGTGCTATGCATAGTTTTGATGGGCTCGAATTACACGTTCGAATCTCAAATTTCGTGATTCAAATGACTGGTCTGAATCATTCAATGTCTTTCAATTTTTAAATTTTGTTACAAGCTGTATTTTATAAGTTTATATTTTTTTACTATTTTTTACTTTAGAAAATCCTTGATTTCCTTAAATTGTAGATTTTTAAATCGTTAATTTAGTGAAAATTTTGTTCATATGATAAAATAGTAAAAAAATATAAAAATATAAAATTTGATTTCCAAGTAAATTTTAGTATGAACAACAGTTTCAATTATTTGAATCGACATTTTTCATTTTGAAATTCGAGATGTGAGTTTGAAGTGTTATGTGTTATGTGTTATGAAGTATTTCAACATATCTATGTGTGTATGTTAATTCGAGATCCGAAGGTCAAACAAGATATGCGGAAGCGTTTTATCAATTTCAATTCAAATTTTTGGACCTTAATCACATAGCTAAAATCACAATCAAGGAAATACTAATAACAATTGAGCAATTCAAGCAATAATGTGCAAAGATAATAAAAGAGAGAGTAAAGAGCAAGAGAGCAAGAGAACACGCCATGTAACGTGGTTCGGCCTACAAACAAACTAGGCATATATCCATGGGACTCCGGATCCAAAATATCTTTCAGGACCAATTCCATTGGATCACAAGTGTTTTATAATGACGGAACATATCTTAGATTTCTAACAACAATAGAACCTATCTTAGACTCCAAATTCTTTGCAAGAGGCTACACAACTCTATAAAGGCCTAATTGTCCAATTAACAACACAATCAAGGACGATGATGAACTACTTGACAATACAATTTAGTTCACCAAACTAAAATAATCAACAAAGTGTTCGCTCGGATTGACAATTAAAGAATTAGCTATCATAAACACTCTCAAGGTGTGGATGCTTAAGTAGAAGGCTCTTGTGCTTTTTCTGATGCTCAATTGAGTGTTCGTAAACTTGTGGAGAGCTTTCTTGATGCTTTTGGTTCGTATTCTCTAGGTATTTATTGGTTGGGCACGTCTTGGGAGTCTTGAAATCTTGAACATAGAGGCTTGTGTTATAGAAATACTCAACATGTTACAGAATTCGTTATAACGGGTTGGCACATTTCCCTTTTTGCCCTTCATAGCATCTTTGGTTGACTTCTGGGCCCTCTAGACACAAACCCGTTGTGATGGGTGAGGAACTCGTTATGACGGTTTGGCAACCTGATGTGACCGGTTGGGCAACTTGTTATAGAAATGCTATTATGCTTTGCAAAGCACGTGCTTTGCAATTGTAGACCATTAAATCACGCTTTATGATTCGTGCCGACATGATGATTGAAGATCCAATGGTCCACAATTGCAAAGCACGTGCTTTGCAAAGCATAATAACATTTATATATATATATATATATATATATATATATATATATATATATATATATATGAGCATGGCTAAAATAATATGCATAGTACACCTCATTTCGTACTATGCAGTCATTTATATTTAATTTGGTCATTAAATTGATATTTAAGTTGCTCAATAAATTCTTCATATCAAAATCTTGTAGGAAATAAAATTTTGTAATTTTTAGAACTTTCTTGTAATTTTTTAAAAACAGGCCAGAAATGACACTTTTGTAGTATTAAATTTGGACTGTTTTTAAAAAATGTTTAAAAATAGCAAGAAAGCTCTAAAAATCACGAAATTTGATTTCCTACAATATTTTCATATGAAGAATTTATTGAGCAACTTAAATCTCAATTTATTGACCTATATATATATACATAGTACGAAATGGAGTGTACTATGCATATTATTTTAGTCATGCTATATATATATATATATTGGTATGAGAAGTTGGATATTACGGTTACTAGTTTTTTTTCTAGATATTTGATCAGAATTTGACTTTGATAAGCGATCAACTCTTTACGAGATAGCGTCATTCTATTCTAAAGAATTATAGCAAACACGCCTCCATCGTTCAAGCACTAAGTAATGTCAAGCTTGTCTCGGTCACTAACCATTGCTTAATTTCTTCAAGCAGATTATACAAATAAATTATTTTATTTGGTAGAATATCGAATGATAAAATTCTATTTTAATGTAAAGCTCTCAATTATTCGACCATATTCTAACAAAGAGAAGAATTTTAGTTACTTCCATGTATGTCTGTTTAGTGTTTAACAATATCTTGATTACAAATTATGTATACAAAATTGATGATGTAAAATATGACTTAATCAACTTTATAATTTATATTATCTTTTTGTTTTCCAATGAAAAAAGAAACGTTATAACTTATTTTATTCGTCGATAATACGATTTTCTAGATATTTCACTCAATTTTTATCACTAATTGCATTAAAATTCGCATCATATATTTCAATGAAACAATAAAAATTGAGTGGAGTTATCTGAATATACCTGAGTTTTTCCCAAAATATAATAATACCTTCCTTGCAAAAAACCTTCCCCACTAAAACAAACCATGAGGGTAGATTTAAATAGCCATGGAAGACCTGAAGTTTCAATTATTAACCAACTTATCAGCAAAAAATAAATATCTTATTTTCTGGTGTCAAGTTCTTCCCAAATCCCAATCCAAACCATTTGTGTGTCCTTTCTTCCATGTGACAAATTCTATTTTAAGAAAAAGATAATGTATCATACCATATTACCATACATTAGTTATGTCTTCTCTTTTGAGTGGTCCTAAATGCTATGCTGTACTTTTTTTGCATGTGGATGGAACTAATTATTGTTTATTCGACCAAGTCTCAATTAGAATTTCAAAATGAAACCAAGAGAATATACAGAGCTAGAGTGGTTACGAAATGGTCAGAAAATTTTAAAGTGGAATAGACAGTTTTACTGAGTGAGTATTATAACAACGTTGTAGTAATTATTGTACGAACAGATTAAAAACGTTGTAGTAGCATTGAGAATCGGAAAGCAAACGGATATTCTAATTCCAGAGAATATGAATTCTTATAATACCGGATGTAAGCAATATATTACAACGTGGGACCCACTAATCAATCTCTTGTGGGACCTTAGCGTAGTTAACGACGACTAATGGTGTATTGTAGCCCCTCTGTTTTTGAGAAGTTTTCGAAGTGAAATCATCTATTTTTCAGAGAAGAAAAGTATGATCTTTTTTTTTTTTTATATCTAAACTGTTGAAAGCTGTTTTGTACGGGCGCGGATACGAGAAATTAATAAAAAATTGTTAGAAACGGATGCGGTTATATATATTAAATTTTAATTAAAAAATAGTTATTAATATTAGAATTTAATAGACAAATTAATAAAAAAATTAATAGTGTAGCTTGTTTCGGATTCAAATTTTCTCCATATTTCATGTTTCACTCACTTTTCTAGCGATTTTACAAGATATGATTGTCACATGAAGTTTCAAAATGTATCGAGGCGTATCGGAGATCGAATTCGTAGGTCAAAATGAATAAAATAATATGATTCGTCAATCTCAATACACCACGTCATGGATACGCCACATGGCTTATCAGATACGTATCCCAAGGAATATCCGAGTATCGGATACGTATCCGATACATTGCGGCAAGGTATCGAAAAGTATCCGGACAACAGAGGTTGAAAGTAAATGAATGCATCAGATTTAAAAAGATTAGCTTTCTATAATCAAATTTGATTCGTTTTTTTAGTTGGACGGTTCAGATTTAAATAATAAAATCCCATTTTTCATGAAAATAATAGCAGATTCAACCGGAAATTTCCAGCTTACATATATTTTCTTTATCTGTATCCCTCTATATGTAAATATCGAATAGGTCCTGTCAAAGTTTTAATGTTTTTTTAGCGGTAATAATATATGAAAATTGATTTTTTTTTCTTTCATCTTAGCCTAAAATAATATAATTTAGTTTTGTACTATGTTGTAAGAACAAACTCTCATCGGTCTTTCTTTTATTTTTGACCAATGCACCAAAATATTTGAATATAACGAAAAAGCTAAAGCTTTTTTTTTTAGTAGAGATGAGTTCTTAATATTATTTCCAGCAATTTTAATATCTTATTCTTCAATGCTTGTTCAAAAAAAAAAAAAATTGCTTGAGATATGCATACAACGAATGTGTTATTTTGTTTTGCACCATTTGTCATCGTAGTAAGTTTATATATATTGACATCATGCTTGAATTTAATGAAATTATTGATCTGATGATTTACATGTCTCTTAAGTTTAATAAAATTTTCATCATTCTGATAAGTAAATAGAATTCTAAAAAGTGATAATTTTGATCCATAAATAGATTTTAATATTGACAACCTTTTTAATAATTCAAATCGTTTATTTAATTTTTTAAATGAAAGATATATATCATGAGCACAATCCGAGCTCCTATTTACGTAAGTATCGTAGCATAATTTATTATATAAATAAAATATATTTATAATACCAAAATATAAACATCAAGTCAGATTATATATAAACACCAGACTATGGCATTGTGGAGTCTCAAATTCTTTCATTAGAATGGTAGTCCGCTCAATGGCGGATTCAGAATTATGATAAAAAATAGGCACAAATTACTTGTAATTGTATAAATTTCATCCCAAATATAAAATACCTAGAAAAAACATATTTTACATATTAAAAAATTAGATAAATATTATAACATTTACAAAATCAAATCAAGTCGATGACAATAAATCGAACCCGTCTCTATGATCAAGGATTGAGTTTTATGTTTTGTCAAGTTAGAATTCTTTATCTGCAATTAAGTTATCCAAATTATTAATTTACACTTGTAATTACAAGTGAAATTGTGGTGTCAGGAAATGATATATCTCAACTAACTCCAAATAATAACATTATGCTTTCAGGAAACAATGAACATAGATTTCCTGTTTGTGAATTGAGAGTTATTTGAGGAGATGAAAATGTGTGCATTGAGAGTACTATGATGAGATCAAAATATTGAATTTTGAATACATGCATGTTCTTTGTTTGATATTTGTTTCAAGTTGCTTATATCATTCTACTACTAAGTTATATCTTTCTTTCTCATATATAACAGATAAAAGATCAAATTTTCTCCAACTCTAACATGAGGTTGATATAATCTCTAAGATTTTCTTATTATTGGTAAAATTTTGATTACAACATTTACTGATCAAATATTTAATGCTTAAATTATAAAGTACTAATACAAATTTTGGAACAACAACTATATCGAGATTAAATTATTTTAATGTGATATTAGTGATTTTGTTTCAACTGAGCTGAATTCGACCAATGAACCTCAACTAACCCCCATAAGCCGAAATTTTCTTTTATTTTATCTTTTTTGACAAAAAACACAAATATTATAGAAACCTAGGTGTCATAAAGAAACAAAATTTACAGTTCAAAAGTTACATTGGATTTTGACGTACCAGTAGGTTGTAGCGAGACAGAGAGAGTTAGATAGAATTAGAGAAATGACATTATCGCATGATCGCATCGCACAAAAATGGTGAAGAACGAGTAGAGTGGCAAAATCCAACTCTATTCGGAAAACTCGTCCGATTCGATCCGACCTGACTCGATTTTTGAGAAACTCAAACTAAATTGAATCTAACTCGAACCTAACCGATTCGACCTGACACGAGTACTCATAATCCGATTCGATGCGACACCTGTTGGTCCGTAACCCTGCCCGAAACGACACCTATGGACTCGAACCCGACTCGACCCGACCTGACACGACCCGCAACCCGATCTAAAGCGACACCTGAAGACCCGAAACTTGACTCGACCTGCTTCAACCCATAACCCGATCAGAAGCGACACATGTGGACCTGAAACTCGACCTCTTTCGACCTGTAACCGATTCGAAGCAAAACTTGTGGAACCAAAACTCGACCTGCCCTTACCTGAGATAACTCGTAACCCGATCCAAAAAGACATTTATGGATCAGAAATTCGATCCAACGCGACCTGATACGACTCATGACTCGATTCAAAGCAAAATTTGAGAATCTGGAACCCGATCTGAGACGACCTATAACACAATCAGACGTTACGATTGAGAACATGTAACCTAACCTACCTGACCTGAACCATAAATGTACAATCATCATGAATAATTGAATCAAGCTAGTAATAAATGGAAGCAATCAAATTAAATACCAAGCAATAATTGGACTAAATTATATTCCTAGATATAACATCATATATAAAAATATTTTGCAGGTTTTAAATAAATTTTCAACCAATCATGAAAATTAAAACAAACATTATAGAAAATTTTAAGTAGTGCATACAAAACTTTTATGCACTCAAATCAATTTAGATAAAATAAATTCGTGTATTCAAAACTGAAATAGTAGGTATAACTTTAACTCGATATAATCTCGTCTGATCCGATTGAACACACAAAAAAGGTTGTAGCTTGACCCAAATTCGGATTTGATCTCGCTTTACCTGACCCAACACATAGAAAAAACACTCGATGATCTGAGATCTAACCAGATCCATGACCCAAAAGTTACCGGCACTCGACGACCTGAGCCCCAACCCGACCTAAATCGTGACCTGAAAGTTGTTGGCACTTAACGATCTGAGACACGACCGACCTCGTCCGAACCAACCTGTGACCCAAAAATAACTGGTAGTTGACTACCTGAGACCTAAATTGACTCGTGACTCGAAAGTTGTCGATACTTGTCGACTAGAGACCCGACCCGACCAAAAACCTCTTTGTCTACATAAATCATCTCTTTCTCTCATTTAATCTCTTCTCTAAGCAAAAAAATATTAGCTAGCTACTTGACAAAAATTTGTTTGTCTTTTGATCTACTTCTTTTTTCTCTCATCTGAAAAGTTCTATTTCTTAGAAAATTTGAAATATGAATCAAGAGAAATTTGAATTCCAAATTTGATTTCCAAAATATATATGTTGGTGCATGCTGTATAAGGTAAAATGGACTAGCAACAAAAAAAAAATACCTTTAAAATCGGACCCTACTGTTGTGTCCGGTTTAAAAGCCTCAATATTTGAAACTCACAGCAACCCTTTAACAGCGGACGCAATACCTTTAATAGCGGACGCTTGGCTGGCGGTCCGGTTTTAAAGACACATTTAAAAGCGGGCATTTTGATTTGTGTCCAGTTTTAAAGACCTGATAACTAGCAGCGGACTTCTGAGACTTTTAAAAGCCCTCTCTTTTACAGCGGGCTACAGTCCGATTTTAAAGAAATATTTGGTCCGCTTTTAAAGGTCCTTTATGTAGTAGTGCAAACACTCGATATTAAACCTCTAAACTATTTTTTCGCATTATTCGAGACATATTTTATACTCTCTATTTTTGTGACCAATTTGTATAATTCCAATATACCACCAACTTACTTAATACTCTATATTTTAAGCAACTGATATAAATCGAAGGGTGTCAAAGACTGGTAGTGGCTTTCATTTTTATCCCAATCATATGCTTGCTTAGTGGAGATGGTTATTAGATCAAAAGAAAGTTCTATTATTTATTTATGAACTGTCTGATTAAAGACGAACTAACAGATCACCACAGGTAAAATCAAAAGTTTTTTATATTAATTTGATACATTTATTGTATATTAACGATTCACATTAAAAGAAAAAAAAGGAGATCTCAATCTATCATTTTAATATGCTAAAATCTCATTAAACTCCCAATTTATACAGTACACGTCAATGTTATTGATTTTTTTTTTTTTGTATTTGACATCACTCTAGGTGCTCCCTAGGTATTCCAATCAATTCGTACCATTTGATTGAAATATATGAAGCGAATCTTGATGCATTTGAATGGTACGAATTGATTGGAGTACCTAGGAAGCACCTAGAATGGTGCAGTAAGTTTTTGCCTTAATTTTATCGATAATTTTATCTCACGTGAACAGACGTTGAGACTCTTATCAATTAATAATTATAAAAAGGAGTTCCTATAAAGACATCTTTTGGGCACTAATCAACTTTATATTTTATTAAAAAGAAAGAGCTAATCACTTTATCCGCTATGTGATCTCATCCAAATTTTTAAATTTTTTAGATAAAGACGAGAATTTTTGCTGATAATATTTTGCTTTCACAGATTTCGACTTCTCGTCTCTTATATGGATAGCGTTTAACCATTCGGCTAAGAATTGATTTTTCTTCCAAATTTGAAAGATTAAATAAAATGCATTTATTATTACTGTTGTATATTGGTGAAAGAAATAACATAAATCAGAAAATTACTGTGACATATCATAAATCAGTGCTGAATCATGAAAACAAAGAAAAGAAAGAAGAAAGCAAGCAAGAAAGGAGATTGGCCACTTGCACATGCAATTTGTGTTATTTCTGTTCCTTTCACCTTTAGGCAACTACCCAAAAAAAAAGAGAAAAAAATAGAAGAAAATAGAAGAAAAGAAAGCGTGGTAAGCAAGAACCTGACAAGGACTCGGTAATAAAAAATCAAAAGTTGTGTTTGGCTCTCTCACAAGTGTATACACTTAACACTTTCATTCAACCTTCTCTTCTTGTTTTTTAATATATTTTCTTCTTGATATGACTTAATCAACTTTGAGCTGTTGCAAGCAGCAAAAAGGTAGCATTAGCAATAATTATAGAGAAAGCAGAGAATTTTTTTCGATGATTCTCAAAAAAAATAAATATTACATTCATGATCTTATTTTCAAACATTTAACAGTCATTGATCTATTTTTCTGCATTCAGCGTTAAGACTAAACGTATGCGTTCACGCTGAAAAAACGAACAACAAAAATGATTAAGTATGATGGAAAATTTCAAATCTGCGTTCACGTCTGAACGCTGCGTTCAGGAAACGTTGTGAACGACACGTCTGGACGCATGTTCAGACGCTACGTTCAGCCGTGAACGCATATTTCAAAAGTCCTTGGTTTTTTTGCTTCGTAAACTTGGTGACCTTTATTTCTGAACGGGTGCGTCTAGAAAACACTTCTGAATGCTGAACGCAGAAAAATAGAGTCAGGACTGTCAAATGTTTGAAAGCAGAATCATAAATGTAATTTTTATTTTTTTTTAGAATCAGAATAAAAAAAATTCGAAAGCAGAGGCGGGTGATAGGGAACTAGGTAGTGGTGTTTGCTTAAGCCTACAAATAATAAACTATGCTTGCTTTTAAAGATTCCATTGCTTGATGATTATTTGTCGGTTGTATTCTTGTAGATATAGATTATACCTTACAATTACAGATATGATAAGCAGGTTTACGCTGGTCAACGATCTGGATTTAAAATGGTGAAATATTATATTATATATACAGAGTTGTGCTAAAATACTTTATAAAACACCAACATGCAATTACTTTAGGCTTATATTTGGAGATACAAAATGCAAACGGTCGATCAAGACCGTTGAAAATGTTTTTTATATAGTATCTATTTGGTGACCAAATTTCATATTTTTTGAAATTTTTTACTATTTTATCGAGTATGAAGAAAATTCATTAATCTAACGATTTACAAATCTTCAATTTAATCAACTTTGCATCCATCCGATAAAATAGTAAAAAAATTTAAAAAAATGTAAAATTTGGTCTCCAGATTTTTGTTAGTATGGAGAACATTTTCAACGGTCTTGATCGATTATTTGCACTTTACATCTCGAGATACGAGCCTAAAGTATATGCATGTTGGTGTTTTATAAAGTATTTTAGCACAACTCTATATATATATATATATATATATCTAAGATATGGATAAGATCTCATTTATTTTGGGCCGAAATGGACCGGCCCGAGAAATACATAAAAGCCTGTTCGGCCTGTTTAATAATACCATGTCGAGTCGGTGCTGCGTGCAACTATCTTTCTCAACAACAAATCAACAACTCTAACTCTGTGATTTAAAGAAAAATAAAAAAAATACAAGTTGGGTCAATTTTGTTTCCTTTTTTGTGTGAAAAATTAATATAAAGGCAATGAGAAACAGCGCATGCATTATTAGGAATGATAATTTAACGCCGGACAGTACCTTACCTACTGGTTTGTTCTTTTATTTTAGGGAAGCCTGTATGCACCTACCAATTTGTTCTGAATTTATAAACTGAATGAAGAATCCAATCAATCACACTAATTGCATTCCTAATTGGGATGTAGCTTCATGCCAACCATGTTTTAAAAGTATCATTCTGACTTTGGAGATCAAATATTTTCATAAGAAAAATATTTCAAAGATATCTCATCATTATGTATGTTAGATGATTTGTTATGGCTGTTAGACGAATCTTTATGCATGTTATTTTTGTATTACAAAATAATTATGTATGTTATACGAGTTGTTATACATGTTAAATATTGACATTTATTTTTTTGCTTAACATACATAACATCTCGTCTAACATGTATAATTATTTTTCAATAAAAAATAACATAATCGTCTGATATACATAACACACCCGTATCGATAGAATTATCGTTCCCCTTTAATAATGCATTGCAACTCCCCTTTAATAATGCATTGCAACATGAAAGGGAATGGGAAGGAAGGGGAAAAGAATCAAGAGAGGATCAACTTTTAACCTCTGATTCGGAGGATACGCATAACAGTAAATTTTAATGAAGAGAGCCCCCCTCTGTTCACCTTTGCTCCCATCTATTCTGAATCGAAGGATTTCACTTTCGCTCCTCCCATCTCTTTTCTTTACACCTTAGCAGACTAAGAGCATCTCCAACAATAATTGATTATGGATTGCTTATGTTGATATTTCAATTATTTTTTTAATTGCTGAATTGTATGGTTATTGCTTATTTAGCAATTACGGTAAAGAATTACTTAATAAGGATTTTTTTAAAGATGAGTCAGTATAATGTTTAATTCTTTAATTTTCAATTCAGCAATTATTTGCTTGATTGTACCGATGTACGTACGAATGAATTGTTTAATTTCTAAAATTTTATAATTATTATTTAACAATTAATTTCAATTGTTGCATCGTCTAAGTTTTTAATTTCAAAGAGAGTTTCTCTCTCTCCTTGTTAGAAATATAATGGATTGGAGTATGGATAGATATTGTTGGAGATGTGTAGTATTATAAATGATGGTAGGTATGAGATATTAGATATTGCAAGTGTGGGAGATGTTTAGATTAGCAAAATTATCAAGTTTATAAATAGATCTAATGTAATTGCAATCAAAATAATATTAATATGATAAAATCATTTTCTTAATCGCTCTTTGTAATTTCTTTATGGTATATTGGTATCAGAGCTTCAGAAATAATGATGAAATAATGCTCACGTCTATACCAATTTACCAATTTGGCATCAGAGCCAAATTGCAACAGAGAAAGAACCAGATTTGTACTTTAACAATTGACAAGTATCATTTACCAATTTGACAATCTTACACTTCTCTGCTCTTGATTTCCTTGTCTTTCCTTCTTCAATGACCACGAAATACTTTCTATCCATCTCCCTCTAGTGTAAACCTACCTCCATTTTTTGGTCTTCCCCAGCTGTCACTCCTGTCTCCCCTTGCTTCTCCATAGAATTTGATGGAAGAACATCAGAGATGGGGGTGATGCATACCATGTGCGATGGATCGATTTGGTCTGATCAGATCGAAAGAGAAGCATAGAGAGAACGAGATAGGAAGAAAAAAGAAGCTAGGGTTTCATAGAAAGAGGTGAGAGAGAGTGTAAGTTTTTTATATGATTGGATTTTCTGAGAGAGAGAGAATGTGCGAGACAGTGAAAGAGGAGGATAAGAGCATCTCCATCTCTGAAACTCTTGGAGTTTCCAAAATATTGCCACATCAATTTTAGAAAATTTAAATTTTTTTAGTTTCTAAACTCTTCATCTCTAAAACTGAAAAAATTAGAGTTTATAAATCGCCACGTCAGCAAATATTACTAATTTCATGAGAGACAAATCAATTTTAGTCAATGATTATGCCACGTCAGAGTTTATAAACTCTAAATCATAGTTGCTAAATAAGAAACTCTTGAACAATATTTCTAAATAAGAAACTCATTTAGAAACTGTCACGTCAGATTATAAACTCCAAGAACTTCAGAGATGAAGATGCTCTAATGTGCTAGATAATGATTGAGGCAGCTACCGGATTAGGGTTTTCTTAGTTCTCCGCATTTTACGAAAGAACGGAAGAACGAAAACGAAACAGACCCATTTCACATTTCGTGTCGTTAACTGGCTAAGGATTTTGCATTTCATTTCTTTTAGCAAATGAAACAATTTCGAATTTCGTTAATCATTTCGCAATCATTGCATTGATCGCCATTACGCCATAATTACGAACATCTTTTCTGGGCCATTCCATCAGATATAGATAGTAAAGAACTATCGAGGTGGCCTACCTTGTTTGGGCTTTTGATTATAAATAAGGCCCAATAATTATACTAATATTGAAACCCAATTTACTCGTGCTTTTAGAAGCCCAACTTTTGATTTCGATTTTTATGATTCGTTTCTCTTCTAAACTCGCCACTTACATTTTCCGAAGGGTTCCCCGAGGGTTTAGTCGTTCATCAGTTACCACCCCCTGACACCCGCCTCTTTGATTCACTAGTGTCTTTCATCGAACAGGTGGTGTGCACTCGTAGGAGCCGCAGATGATGAAGACTAAAGCTGCTCTTCTTTCCTACGCACAGAGATGCCGGGTAGGTAAACCTCTTCTTTGAAATTTTTCATTTCTTCTTTTTGCGAAGTTAGCTAAATAAGCCACTTCCCCTTTCATTTTACTCGTTTTACTTGCTCATCGAATTCGGTGTTTAGAATGTACTAGCCTCCAGTTGGGAAGGTCACCTCCACACTATTAAAGCTGATGCCAAGGGAAGGTACTACCCGCCACTTTCTTCAAGTTCTATTTTATAGTTTCAATTGATTTATTGGGGCTGCAAATTTATTTTTTCTTTCTTTTTGTTCTATCTGTACTGAAGCAAGGGAGAAATTCACACGTCAAAGGTTCACTACATGTTTCACAAAGGCTGTCCCCACTTACTGATTCCTGAAGGAGATTTGCACAACATGGTACTTGTTACTCAAAACTGTGTTCTCTCTTTTACTGTCATGTGGCGACGTGTGCTTGAACTGTTGACTATCCCATGACTTTGTTGAAGTGACCTCATGTCAGCTCCAGGGCTACCTAATTGTTTGGTTCTTTGTTCTTGTTTAGTGCTTAAACTGGGTCCTAGATACTTTTAATGGCACCTTTTTGCTACTGAAATTTGTAGAACACGATAATCGATGAAAGGGGATCTCTTTCGATATGCAGTAATGTTCCTGGCCAGTTGATGACATTGCTTAGATCCCTAAAAAAGGTCAGTGATTCAAAGTAAAAAGATACACATGATTGTTTATTAGCGGCATTAAGTCAAGTGCACTAACTTGTTATGAAATTTATTTGTTATGCCTAAGAATGATTCCTGTTTCGGAATCAAAATGTTATTGACATGGAAATAGTTAATTTATTTAAATTTTATTAATAGTAAGAACTGAGTATTTTCTTTTCTTTGCTTGAACATATCTTTTGGGATGGTATGTTTCAGATCATAAACGATAACTAGAAAATCAGTGGAATTGATTACTTTTCTTTTGCTGTACTCAACTCAATGGCATCTACGTTTTATAAGCTTTTGGAATGAGTTTCATTCTCACTGTATTGTCATATACAGCTGCCTGCTAGGGTTGCTTTTACAGGAGATGTAGTCTGCGTAGAAGACAAAAAGGTTAATTATCTTTTTGATAAATCTAAAACCAAGACTCTTAGCTAATTGGGTTTTTAGTTTTTATTTTTCTTCCAATTTTTTTCAGGTTCAGACTGTTATAGATAGCTTCAATGAAACTGTATTGCTTGAGCATAAATATGCTAGCAGATTGAGCCATTCAGTTTCTTCTATACTTTCTGAAGCAGGCCCTAATCATATATCAAGGAGTGAAGGCCTTCAAAATATTCTGAATCAGATTCAGTTCTACAATCTTTTCAAGTTTGACATTGGGTATGTCATTTAGTGGTACCTATTGGTTGCTTTACTATGTACACACTAAGTACAATTCCAGTTTTGAGTACTTGCATGCTTTATTTTTTTCTTAGGATGATAACAGTAGGCTAAGCTAATTTATGATACTACCATAAAGGTCCATCATGTCCTTTTACATTCTGATGAATGCTTATTGATGACTACAGATCATGTTCATACATTGATGGTAGTGGTGGCACTCATGATGTAAACTTGGAAGATCTTGAAGAACCTAAATCAGAGTTACTATGTAAGTTCATTTGAAGCACATTCATCTTGTATTCCTGTATGGAGATACCCACTGTATTAAACACAGATCTTTAATTTAGTTGCCTAGTTGAAAGATAAGAACTAAAATTGGATGTCCTTGATGTTTTTAAATTTTGATATATTATTGGTGTTCCTGTTATAGTGCCTTTTTCTGCAAAACTAATAGACGGCATCAACCGGAGTTCAGCTAGGCGGAGGGCACTAGTGCTCTTCTGTTTAGAATATTTCAATACTATTGCACGGGTAAGATTAAAGCCTTCATTTTTATATTTTAATTCTTTAAAGAGTAGAAGGAAAATTGAAATCATTTCATTTTTTTGTTGTTGTTGAAGGATGCATTGATGTTATCCATAGATCATAATGGATTTGATGTGCTTGCCAGAGTGCCTCAAAATTACAATAGGACTGGAGTTGTGCAACAACATCAATACCACTGGAAGGAATTTAGGTTCAATTTGAACTTTTTGTCAATGTTTCGTTTTCTTTCTGTAGAATGTCCAAAGCTACCTTCAAACTTGCTCATAGTTACCGAGTTTTATTGCTGCTCTCCTTTTGTAAACATCAGGTTTAATTTCAAGGAGGAGGCCCTAGATGCTGAAGCATTCTGTCGGATGCTAGTCGAGTTAGAAGAGGAGGCCATCCAGCATGTCAAGAGCTATAGTGGAATCTGATGTAAGTAAAATCAGAATTAAGGTTTGACATGGACTTGCTAGTCGATTGACAATGAGATAAAATTTTAGAGTAGAATTCCAATGACTTGCAATGACGGTATAATGTAATTCTCTTGCTGGAGAAAATTTTGAGAGGTTTCTCTTATAAATCCCAAAATTGGTTTGTTAAAGCACATTTAATAATATTGAATTAGTAAAAACTGAAATCGCATGTCATTCAATATATAATTTGGTTTTCTATCGATGAAGCTTTGTAGCTCAGATCTCCCAGGGCATTTCAAATGTGCATCTCTTGGAGATTAAAGCTTTTATACATTTCTGTCTTTTATTCCAATATAACTGTTTTATGTTTTTACAAATTATAAACTGCTTCTTAAAGGACACAACCACTGTACAATGGTCAAATCTTGTAATCAATAAAAACCCTCATCTTTTCTTCAAAAAATAAATGTCTCTCTTATAAAATATAGGTGACGACTTGAGGTTCAGTATCAACTTGTACATCATGGTTCTGTCATTACTACTGTTGTTGTTAATAAGCTTTTCAGCGCCTCAATTGCTTTGACTATATCAAATAGCACATACTGTTACAGTTATTTTTTTTTAAAAAAAGGCGTCTTACCTAATTTTGTAATGTTGTATTACATTTGTGCAATGACTATAATTATATGTCTATTTATAAACTTGATTATCTAACTAAATGAAATATCTTTCACATCTACAATTGTAATATCTTCTACCTATCACCATTAGATTGCTATTCATTTCTTTTGTACATTCTTTAACATTTCCTACTTTTTTTTAATTCAACATTTCTTACTTATCATCATTATTTTGTCAACTATCTTCTCAATATATATATATATATATATACACACATATATCCAACATTATCTCCAACCTAATACATTTTCTTAACATACTCGACTTCCGTATTGCTGACTAGAAATGAAAATAAAAAAGAAAGAACTAAATCCATCTTGTTTTCATTATGTTCTGGTAATGCTTTGTCGACACCACGATATATCAAATAACGATCAATATTACAATTCTTTTTTTATACAACTCCAATTATCAATTAATTTTCCAGATTCCAGTGCTTCCGCCATCAGTATCTGCACGTCTTCAGCTGCTAGATGTCATCTCCTTCACGTTGTACAAATTCAAGCTAACAAATGGACTTCCAGCAACTTAGTGCATTGCAATAATTATAATTTAAAAAAGAAATACATACATATAGTAGTCCTTGAGGATCGTGAAGGATGTCACGCCTTCTATAGTATCTGACAAAATAGTCAATGTTCTCAATAGTTTAGTAGATCATATATTCTAAACAAATTGTATTTTAACTTTAAAATGTATTATTTCCATCTTTTCATTATATTAATGCGATACTTGTAAATTTAATCATCATTTTCATCCTTTCAGAATTATTTCAGACGACATGAACTTAGAAAAAAAAAAGTGAAATTCGAGTTAGATTGGTACAGTACAGTGCCTTTCAGTTTATAAAAGAGAACATGAGGGTATGGCTAACCCTTGGCCACATAAGTGTACTTGAGCCATAAAGCTCTACTGCCAATTGTGGTGGCAGCGGTGACACGAGGGCAACTGGGACCGGCGGTGCTTGAAACAGACTCTGACCACATATTCTTTAACCAGACGAACCAATAGTTCAAACCACGTCTTTGACATGGTCGTGGATCACATCATACACTGAATTCAGAATTCAGATCCTTTAGGTGTTCGCTTTTAATTTCGTAGATATAGAGAGCCTTCAAATGATGAAAATGGAGGGATAAGAGAAGGAAACGGCAGGGGAGGGGATTCTTTTAATTTTGTTTTCGAATTTTATTTGTAAAAATCAAGTGAACATTGCTAACGTATTATACATACATAAGCGTGAATATCGAAATAGTTCGGATGCTTTATTTTAACGCCATAAATGTCTAGTAACTTATCTAAGTCTAAATGAAGTTGAATGGATGAGCATTGAAAAATACTTTTATTTATTTCTCCAATATCTATTTTTTTTGCAATTTAAAATGTAACAAGATTATATTTTTTTTTTGCATTCAATTCATTTCATTCCACTTAAACTCGGAAGCACACCTTTCGTTATTGCATTTCATTCTATTCCACCCATATTTCTAAAAAAATCGGAATCGTGTTTAGAGACGTAGTGTGGTTAACCTAACTGTAAAAGCTAAAAAATATATCTAATAATTGATCAAGGTGCTTGATAGAATGTACTTACTGGCTTTGTTACGCATTTCTTCTCCATCATAATCAGGCGCACCTGTAAACTTGTCATTTAAAGTATTAATATAATTATTATTAAGGCATAACCTGAAGTCAACAACAATTGATTAGAAGTAAATTTTTTAATCATTTAAAAAAATATATTGATGATTTTAAATTCAAAAGATATTGGAAGCTCATTACATAATCATCTATTTTATTGAATTTTGTAAGAATCAATATGAAGAAATTTTGAAGGGTGAAATAATAATACCGTGTTTCCGATACGACAGAAAAATATACGCAAAATCATAACCTGATACCTACAACTGAATTCCGACCGAACAAATGAAATACAAAAAACAAAGACGGAAAAGACGACGATATAAAAAAATAAAGGATCAACAAAGTACTTGTAGTCTTGTAGCAATGCCAAATAATAATTGTACTTCAGCAACAAATTGTTCAACAACTCCAACCATCACGTACTTAGAAACTGCTGACAATAATCAGAAAACAAAATTGCAGAGCTCACAAAGCTACTGCTCAAAACTAACACCACCTGCATACCAACCAACCAACCACATACCCTAAAAAGCAAATACTGTTTGACCTTTGAACCACTGGATGATTCAATTAGTCGACCTCCTCAATCTTGGGACCAGCACCGCTGCCTCCGCTGGGAGCAGGACCATCTTCATCCATGCCACCAGCCATGTCAGCACCAGCTCCCTGGTACATCTTGGCAATGATGGGGTTGCAGAGCCCCTCAAGTTCCTTCATCTTGTCATCGAACTCCTCTGCCTCGGCCAACTGGTTGCTGTCGAGCCACTGGATAGCCTGGTCAATCGCATCCTCAATCTTCTTCTTGTCATCAGCCGGCAACTTAGATGCAATCTTGTCATCCTTGATGGTGTTCCTCATGTTGTAGGCATAGTTCTCAAGAGCATTCTTGGACTCGACCTTCTTTTTGTGCTCCTCATCCTCAGACTTGTATTTCTCGGCCTCCTGCACCATCTTTTCAATCTCTTCCTTGCTGAGTCTGCCCTTGTCATTGGTGATGGTGATCTTGTTCTTCTGCCCTGTGGTCTTGTCCTCAGCTGAGACATTGAGGATACCATTGGCATCAATGTCAAAGCAGACGGTGATCTGGGGAACACCTCTGGGTGCCGGGGGAATACCAGAAAGCTCGAATTTGCCAAGCAAGTTGTTGTCCCTGGTTCTGGTTCTCTCACCCTCATAGACTTGGATGAGCACACCTGGCTGGTTGTCAGAGTAGGTGGAGAAGACCTGCTCTTTCTTGGTTGGGATGGTGGTGTTCCTTGGGATCAACACTGTCATGACACCACCAGCAGTCTCAAGACCAAGAGAAAGGGGAGTGACATCAAGCAACAGCAGATCCTGCACCTTCTCATTGCCCTCACCACTCAAAATTGCAGCTTGTACAGCCGCACCATATGCAACAGCCTCATCAGGGTTAATGTTCTTGCAGAGCTCCTTGCCATTGAAAAAGTCCTGGAGGAGTTGCTGAACCCTGGGAATCCTGGTGGACCCACCAACCAACACAACATCATGGATAGTACTCTTGTCCATCTTAGCATCCCTCAAACACTTCTCAACTGGCTCCATACACTTCCTGAACAGATCCATGTTCAGCTCCTCAAACCTGGCACGGGTGATGGTAGAGTAGAAATCAATACCCTCAAAGAGAGAATCAATCTCAATTGTGGTCTGGGCAGTTGAGGAGAGTGTTCTTTTCGCCCTCTCACAAGAGGTTCTTAGCCTCCTCAGAGCCCTCGGGTTGCCACTGATATCCTTCTTGTTCTTCCTCTTAAACTCTTGTACAAAGTGGTTCACCATTCTGTTGTCAAAATCCTCACCACCCAAGTGGGTGTCTCCTGCTGTAGCCTTGACCTCAAAAATACCCTCCTCAATGGTCAGAAGTGACACATCAAAGGTACCGCCACCAAGGTCAAAGATCAACACATTCTTCTCACCAACACTGGTTGCCTTCTTATCCAAACCATAGGCAATAGCTGCAGCAGTGGGCTCATTGATGATACGCATGACATTGAGACCAGCAATGACACCAGCATCCTTTGTGGCCTGACGTTGAGAGTCATTGAAGTAGGCTGGGACAGTAACGACAGCATTTTTAATGGTAGAACCAAGATAGGCCTCTGCAATCTCCTTCATCTTGATGAGCACCATAGAGGAAATCTCCTCTGCGGCAAATTGCTTGTCTTCACCCTTGTAGCTGACCACAATCATTGGCTTGTCAGCAGGCCCAGGAATAATCCTGAATGGCCACAACTTATTGTCACTCTGCACTGAGGCATCACTGAAACGCCTACCAATCAGACGCTTGGCATCTGGAATATTATGATATAAATTGTTAGAGTTTGTTAATGTTATAAATTAAACAATCAATCTCATAAAGTGTATTTGGAATTGAGGATCTCAAAATTCCCACC